>MNCI01025435.1:404209-437665 GCA_015680685.1 Gnetum montanum
TATGAATGGGGTTACCCCCTTTTGTTCTAAGTGAATACTTTAGAAAACTTTGACCCCCTTTGAGAGATTAGGATTGAATGGTATAAGTAGAAACTACTAAAAATTGCAAGAAAGCTAGATTTTATGTTTTTTTAAGGGGTGGAAGACATGCTTCCACGTTGAGTATGGTACCTGCACCCCACCCCTAACCCACACCCCCCCTCCCATGGATGCATGGGTGTTGAGGCTTGGATATGGTTCTATGTGTTGAAGGGATCAAACCCCAACATTAACATAGGTACCAATCCAAAAGGTAGCATCTATAAGGGCATAGGGTAGGGGCCATGGTTTTACAAATTTAGAAAGTAAAAAATTTAAAACAAATGTAGTTGGTATTTCTCCCCACCCCCTTCTCACTCCCAATGTGAAAGATAGTTTCCTCTCCTTAGACTTCAGTGTATGTGGGGTTGACATACATAGAATTAGCAAGTAGGGACTTGTGGTGGAAATGTTTGGCTTTATGTGTTTTTAATGCCAAAACTTATGAAAAATCATCATAAGCTACCATTCTATCAATCAACACAGTGGAGGAGAGCCTTTGCATCTATTTTTTATAGCAAATCTTTTCAACCTTCAACATTGAAGCTTCTTCTCTCTTTTGGCTAGTGTTGAGGTTCTACCCTCTTTAGATTTTAAGTATCCTCCCAATGTTGATCATTAATATGAAGAAAAATAGCAAAAATCCACACATTCAAGCATTAGATGAGGCTACCAAAAGGATTTCCACCTTTCCCAAGGTTATTTCCATCCAAGGGACCTCCTCATTAGTTCCAAGGTAGGCCATTCTTTGTCTTTCTCATAGTATTCTAGCTTTTTTGTGCTTTTCTTAGTAGAAATAGGCTAGTTTTCTTAGATCTAGTCAAAAGAAGTTAATAAAATGGAATTCTAATAAAATCCCACATCATGTTTTAGCTATTTTCATGTGGATCTAGGGTTATTTTGCTGTTTTTTCCTAGGTAAATAAGATTTTTAAAATTAGGCTTTCTTTTTCAAGTGTCTTATCTAAAAATCTCATGTTGTGGCCATTTTTCTTAGATCTAAGGCTAAGGATTCATTAATATTAAATTCTAATGACATCCTACCCCCTTATTTTAATGCATTGTGTAATGGGTTGATGTTGGTTTGGCTATTTTGGCTTAAATCTATGGCAAATAATGTCAAATTTGTATTTTTTGATGCTTTTTGTTTCAAAAAAGCAAGCTATGTTGTGTATTTTTTATTAGAAAAATGGTTTAAGTTTTGAAAAATTTAATATTTTTTGTTTTTAATGTTATATTTAAGATTTGAAATGGCTCTATTCTTGTTTAATTTGGAGTTGGCAAAGGACATGGATCGTTGGTTGGAACAAGTTGCATCCAAAATTGGTAAGAATTATGTTTTTCTCTGCCTTAGTCATTTTTCTATGAGATGTATTTTATGCTACAACTATATTGTATATTGAGTTTAAGATTATTATTTCTATTGTTTTAGTGCCATCAGTCACATGGGATCAAGTCCAAGACATGGAATTCGACTCCTTGCCCAAACTTCCTTATGACACCACACATGTCCCCTTGAAGCTTTATGAAACTACCTTTGATCTAGTAGTTTCATGTGCTACGGCTTCATGGAAGATTCAAAGGTCCAATGAATCCCTATGGGAGTAGGTTATGACCTTGAAGAAGGAAAATAAAAGGAAAGCTAAGAGAAACTAGGATCTTGAGGAGAGTAAGGCCTTTGTGAAGTTCCAAGTGGAAAACTCAGGGGCCTTATGGACTAGGGGTATCACATGGGCTAGATACTAGCATACTATCCATGATACTATTACTCTTTCCTAGGAGTTGCATGAGAAAAAAATGCAAATGGGCTTGATTTCTCAAAAGGCACAAGATTGGAACAATTATTTTTCTTGGGTCTTGGAGTGGGGTAAGATCCAAAGGCACCACAAGTGCAAGTACAAGGTCGATTGAGATGCCTATTTGAAATGGCTGAAGAAGAAGAAAACTGAATGGAAAATGAGAGATATGTTTATTTAAGGCATTGAGGTTGAGAGTGTTTTCATCCTCTTTTAAAGCACTTTGATAGTGGTTTAGTCTCCTACTCCATAGATCACCATAGCTATAGATGAGGTTGTTATGGCTAAAATCTCATGGGAGCCACCATCATAAACAAGTGTGGATAGAACCAACATCCTCATGGGCATCAATTTAGGAGATATTAACTAGGCCAATATGATAGAAGACTAGATTCTCCAATGTTTGAAGACTAGCCTTCACCATCTTTTCCAAGAGTTGGATTCTCCATAGGTATGATGACCTTTATGTTTTGCATTTAAGTTTTAGTCTTTATTTTTAGTTTTATATGTTTTGTTCTACCAAGTTTATGTTATAAGTTTGGTTACTAGAGTTACTAACTATTTGTGTGTTGCTATCTTACAGGCTTTTTATGATGTTGGTGATCCCAGTGATTTAGGCAATGATGATGATGATGCACCATCAGCTCCTCCTCTTGATGCATCCTTGGCACCATCAGATGCATGATGAGATAGTGTTTAGTATTTATTTCATTTTATGCTTGAGATTGTATGTCTTATGTCAACCAATACTTAATTTATAGAAATTTCATTATTTATGATTAATAGTTTTAACATTTATGCCACACAATGTGGTTATGGCTATGTTATTTTATCTTAAGATGTTTTAAATTTTAAGTTGCTAGTTTTGGTTTTAGCCATACATGTTGTTGATTTCTTTATCATTTTAAGGTTCTAAGGTTATAAGTGTTGAAATTATCTATGTGGAATATGGCTACGTTGGCTATGGTGAGAGTTACAGGATTACAAATAGGCAAAGGTTTTAGCATTTTTTTCATTTTTTTTAATAAAAGAGAAGACATAATAGGCTACACAATTATCACTAGTTTAAGGCCATGGTAGGCTATGAAGCCAATTTAATGCCTTAGAGGACTATAATGCTAGTTTAAAGTCTTAGTGGACTATAATGCCAGTTTAAAGTCTTAGTGGACTACGATGCCAATTTAAGGTCTCGATAGGCCATATAGCTAGTTTAAGGCCTCGGTCGACCATGGTTTGCCAGTTTTAGGCCATGGTGGGCCCTCAGAGTTAGATATGTTTTTGTTAAAAATTTTATTTTTCAAATTTTTATGGTTTTTTCCAACTTTACAATTTTTTTGTAAGGTTTTTTGTTTTTGTCATGTATAAAAGTAATGAAAAAGAAAGGCTATAATACATAAGTAAAATACAAATGAAAGTATAAATCTAGGCTACTTACATGAAGAGTAAAATAAAATGCACAAACAAGCATACCAAATTGGCAAAGAGAGGCTAAGCTACATGGCTATTGGCTATATGGTTATAAGGACATGACTATAGGAACATTGTGTAAAAGGGTTAGAGGGTAGTTCACTTATGCAAAATCTTCCTAATTTTTGAAAAATTAGGAAATGAGTAAGGTCTACTTTGCACAAGTTTGTATTCACCATTACCTTCACCAATGATGTTAATTGGGAGTTCATCTCATGATGCATCTTGCTGGCTATCATTGATGTCATTGGTTTTCTACTCTCTCTTGAGTTATTGGATTTCATGACTAGGAGTTTCTTTTTGAAACTCCACTTTGGACCCCTACTCTATGTTCACATTGTTAATAGCTAGGGGTACTACATTATTACCATGAATGATGATCTCACCTCCCTCATAATGAAGTGAATCTCTTGGTAAGTTGGAGAAGACATAGCTTGTAATTGAGCTAACCAAGGTTTTCCTAGGATAATGTTAAACCTAGGCATTTTCTCTACCACTAAGAAACTCATAGTCATGGAAAATTTCACCCTTGCCACAAAATCTAAGGAGATGGACCCCTTAATAGTAACCCTCGATCCATTGAAAGATTTGAGATCAGCTATTGATGTTTGTTGTATTTGCTTTGTCAAGCTTAATCATTCAACTATAGTGCACAGGATATCGTTAGTAGCTGCACCATCATCTACATGCACCAGATGTACCTTAAATTTCCCTACTTGTATGGTTATGAATAAAAGATCCATGTTAATTTTTCCATTCTACATATTAACTTTAATTTGACTATTACAAAATGTTAAGGATGTTGACTTCCCTTCATTGCATATGAAAGGAATCACTACTACATGGATAGATTCTTCGTTAGTGGGTATATCCTCACTGATAGGGATAGAAGTCAACATTTTGACTAACGCCTCATAATGTGTGGCAAAATTCATGATCAAGTCATACAAGCTCAAAGTAGTGTTCTTTTGCTTAAGAGATTTTCTAACCTGATCTATCACATTGATGAAGGTTTTCTCATTGGTAGTGGGCTTGACATCACAATTTTTCTTTACCTCCTCCATGTGTCCCAAAATGCATACTTTAGTTTTAGGTTGTGAGTTTTGGAGCTTCTCCTTATTCTTTTGGCCATGAACTTTGGGATTCTCTTGTGGTTTTTTGTTCAAAGTGTGTTGAGTAGAGGAGGTTATGGGTATGCCTGATATGGGGGTGGGCTTTGGTGGACCCACTTCTTTCCATGTCTCTATCTATTTTTCACTCTTATTTTTGGGCTTTTGCTTTTGCTTCTTGTTTTTCTTATTTTGAGCCTTTTGGTTGTTAGTTTTTGGTTGTGAAGAAGAAGTAATAGCATTGGCCACCATAAGAGGTTGTTGGATGGTTTTATTAGTTGGTGAGGCTATGGTTGGTTGAGCTAAAGTGGGCTAGGGTATCCTAATGATAAATGGATTATAATGGCATCCTTACAAAAGAAGTGGATCTTGACCTAGTGGAAGCTAAAGAAGTCCTTTCACCATAAGTGAGTACATGAATCACAGATGGTTCCCTTAAGGATCTTTGATTACCATCTATGTTGAATGTTGATATGATATATGTAGCATTGTTAGCATTAAATAGGTCTTTATGCACCTACATTGATTGGTTTTGAGGTTATATATGATTGGAGGCATCTTGAACTAGCTCTCCCCTATCTATCATCTTCTACAAGTCATCCTTCAGCATAAGGCACAAGTTTGTGTCATGACTAGGCAGTTGATTATAGTGGCAAAAGTAGTCTATCTGTAAGTGTTTAGGCAATGATGGATCATCTTTTGTTGCCCTAGCAAGGTCCTTGGCTATTTCATAGAGTCTATCATGATTCTTTTGAAAAGCTTCAAACATCTATTTGTATTGGATATGTCCACTTTTTAAAATTTGATCTAACAATTGTAATGTTTTTAATGGTAGTGTAGTGTATTTAGATTTGTCTTTCCTTTCAAAATTGGGTATGGTAATTGTCAATGCAATGGCCCTGAGGTTGAAGGTTGGTTATCATAGTTATTATTTGTGGAGGTCCTCAGTGGATTGGTCCTTGACCCCTAGCTAGTGTTCATGGGGACCCTAGGTGGATTCTTATGTTTTCCTTTCTTATTGTATTTCCATGTATGTTAGTTTTTATATGCTACATAGGCTAGGTCATGACTAGCCTCCATAGCATCTTATATATTTTTAGTTTGGAAGAATGCTTGGCTAAGTAATTGCTAATCAAGGTAGTAACGTTTATACCTGATAAAGTCATTAACCACCTTCTTAAATATAGCCAAAACGTGAGTTTCAGTTATGGTCTCTAGTATTTCATTCAAGAGTTAATTCCATAGCTAGATGAACTTTTGTATGGGCTGAAGGGATTCATACTTAATCTTCATGAGTTGGTCAAGCATGGTGTTGGGCTTCAAGTTGAAGCAAATAATGAACTAAGTTATCAAGTCTTCAAGGGAGGATATGGATTCTCTAGGTAATGCTCAGTACCAATCAAGTGCCGGCCCAGTCAAGGACATAGGAAAGATCCTCATGATGATATGAGGCCATGGCTACAATAGCAAGCATTTAGATCTAAAGGTCATATGGTGAGCATTATGATCACTTTCTCCATTGTATTTGGTAAATTGGGGGATAGGGACACCAAGAGGAAGTGTCAAAGGTAAGATCACAAGACTAATAGGATCATCTTGGTAGAAGTCCATGATCTTTATACTTTGGAATGTAGAGGCTTTAAGCCTCCTTAACTACTCTGTCAAGTCATGGATCATCTAGAAGGCTTGATCTAGGCCTTGTGGTGGTCCCTCTAGCTATGAGGCTTACACATATTGTTGTGGTATCTATTGTGAGGCTTGTGATTTCACTATGGGTTACATGAAAAAAGGAATAGTTTGCATTATGGTTATGACTTATGGGCCAAATATAGAAAAGGATGTCTATGTTGGTACTTGAGGCACAAATGGGAAAAAGGGGGTATGTGACCCTTGTGTTGCTTGGAGACTCATAATGGATCCCATATGTGTAGTTAGTGGATTTGCAATAGTGAAAACCACTGTCAATGGTTTTATATATCGAGACTATGTTGTAAATGACATCAATGCATTATGATTTTTTGCTTCTAGCATTGCTTGAGTTTGATGTGTGGCTATAACAAGTATGGGATCCACTGTAGTAGGGTAGGAAGGATCGGAGGATGGTGGCACCATGTCCATAGAGAAAAAAAAGCATTGGAGGAAGGCTCTATAACCCTGGGGGATATTTTTTGGAATAATCACCCCAGGATGTGTTCAAACTTAGATTCTACCTTGTTGGAAAGATGTTTGTTGTTCCTCAAAGGTATGCTTGTCGTCTTCTTCTTCCACAACAATTAATTGGGCTAGGATGCTAGCATAGATTTTAGTAAGAGGAATTTGATCATATAGGAAAGGGATGTATTCTTTCCCACCCCTGTGTATGATTTTGAACTCCCTCTTGGCCTTAGCTTTAATTTGTGGAATTAACATACCTACCTATATTTTAGCACAAATGATGTTATAGCGATCTTCATTTATAGATGTGAGATTAGGACTTTCCCCTTTGACACTCAAAGATCACCTACATTGCATGATGGCATGGTCTTTAGGATCATAGACTCTCACAGCCTATTGATCTAACCCACCATCATTATAGTTGTAAGAAAACTTAGTTGATCATGGGAGAGACATGGTTATTTTAATGGAAATTACTCGAGATAGGCTATGAAAAGAAAAAATGATATTAGATTCCAACAAATGGAAATGAAGATTAATAAAAGAAGGCAAAAGTGGTTGAAAACATGATACTTACTAAAAATAGCAAGTTGGGGATGAGGGGTAAGACTCCCTTATCTAAAATGGAAAGGTGCAAAGATGATGGAAAACTTTACCCACACAAACCTTCTAGTTTTCACACTCCTTGATGCCAATGCTAGCTTCCTAGCTATTATATCCCTAAATATGGTAGGGGGAAAAGAGGGGGTGAGATGGGGGGATCTCATACCTTACAAAGCCAATGTTTGTAAAAAGGTGGGGGAGGGAGGTGAAAACAATTAAAGGTGTAGTGACAAGGATGGAAATTTTGACAGTTGTAATGGCTATGAAGTTTAAATTTGATGTAAATGAGTGAAAATGATCAAAAAAAATTACTTAATATAAGTAGTAAGTAGTGGGTAAGGGGGCTTTACTCCTTTACCTAAAATGGCAAGTTGAGAATGTTGGGGTCAAGCTTCATTCACATTGGTCTCCTAGCTATCACACCCCCAAGTGTGGCAAGGGGAGCAAGTGGTGGTGAGATGGGAGGATCTTACACCTTCTAGAACCAACATTGGTGAAAGGGGGAAAAGTGGGATAGCCAAAATAGAAACTTGTAACATTCTAAAAATGGTTTTAGAAACTACCCAAATTCAACCACAAAAGAAGGGGAGAGTGTTTTTGGTTTGTAAGAATGACAACATTGGTTTTGTTGAGAGAATTATTACCAATGTGGAATGTTGGTATGTAGGTGTTCAATGGATTTTGGCTACTAAAATTCACATCAAATGTTGGGAAAATCAACATCCATCCATTTACAACTTCAACATTGGGGTTTCTATTACAAGGGTTTGAGTGGCAGCTTTCGATTTTTAGAGGAACGTCAAGGTTTTTTGCTACAAACATTAGAAATTTCCACTAGGTAGACAACATTGGTTATGGGGTTAATCAGATCTGGCTTCAAAAATAAAGTGAAGACCCTCCTTCTAGCAACAAAAAATGGTTACAATGGAAAATCTTGATCGCTAGAACAAACCAAGGATTCTCAACTACAGGTATCTTTAACCCCAAATCCCCTAGGACCTTCACAAAGAAAAATGGGATTCAGGGTGCCCTAGATAGTCCAGTAGATCACCTAGGGACTTAGGAGGATGCAAAATGGGGATGTAACAAAAGTATAGATATATGCAAGTCTATGAAATAATGCACTAAAATATAAAAATTATATATGAAATTGTACACAATATGGAATCATAAATTTCATCAAATGAACAAAGAATGATTTCAAATATGTATACAAAGTTAGTACCCAAGAGGGGGGCAAAAGGGGGTTCACTTAGGAAGGGGTTTAGAGTTTGTTGAAGCCACAATCAACTCCAAAATCTAGTATCTCTACAACTCCTGATGATATTGAACTTCCTTTGTCTCCTTAGATCTATAGCATTGTTTGATGCTATGGCTTATAGAAATGTGAAGAATTTATATGGACAAAGTGCACTACATTGGGATTTGGTGATCCTAGGAGGGTAACGATGATACCCAAAGCTCAAAAATCCAAAAGGGGGGAATAATAGGAGGTAACGAGTTCTAGGAGGTTCCATGTTGCTAGGCACCAAGGAGTTGCATTTTTGCCAAGGAAGCAAGAGCTCTTAGATGCCAAAATGCTAAGGGTGATAAATTGCAAAAGTATGGAACCTTGACTTGGTGCCAAGATGTGGTTTTTATATGGTTATGGCCATGATTCGTGTTACAAATTGGTTGCAAATGGTTGACATGATTAGCTACAAATTAGTTGCTAATGATTGACATGATTGGATGAAAATTTGCTACCAAATTGTTGATTTATTGGCTACCAAATTGCTGAAAATTAGTTACCATGTTAAAGTGCGGGGGTGTAGGTGAGGTTCACCCCCCATGCATCCTAGCTATCTTCCCTCTCCACATTGTTTGACCCCCTAACACTAGGGGGAAGCATGTTAACATTGATGGGGGATGAATGGTCAATGCTAGGGATGAGGGTTAGCCCATTCTAGGCTAGGTCACCCCCATTTTCATGCTAGGGGGTAGGTGAGTTTTACCAACGTTACACTGTTGGCCTTGAAGTCTCTTAGCTAGCTTACCCCCTACAGGGTGTGTTAGTGTAGAGAAAATTATATTCCCCATAAAACCTATTAAATTACAAATTTGGCATTTCCAAAAGGCATTTTGACTCCCCCAAGCCCAAATATAGACACTAGGTAACTTATTTTTCACTTGGGGAATGAGGCTTTGGTCACTTATGAAGTATGTTTTAGCCCCAAAAAGTATGAAACATATGAGATTGCCCCTTCATGGGTTACAACCTTCACATTTATAATAAAGCATTGCCTTGGTTTTCATGGGATGTGATCAAAAAGGTTTCAACAAATAAATTTGATAGTGTTTCAGATTCTTAGGGGTTGGAGGATGTGGTACCCATATGACGAATGGCTTTCTAGGCTTTGTGTCTTGGGATCATGATGGTACTTTGATGAAAAATGGTTCCCTAGGGGATTAGACCATTTGGTTTTCATGAATGATGCTATAATATAGAAGTTGTTGGTACTTGTAGAGTTGGGCTCATTCAACACCAACTACCCTTGGTCTATCATCTTCGAGAGGTCATCCTTTAATGCTAGGCACAAATTGGTGTCATAAACAACCATTTGATGATCATGGCAACACCTATCCAGTCTAAAGTACTTTGGTAGCTATTTTTAGGTCTCTAGCTATGTCACAAAGATGATCATGCCTCTTATGAGCCTCTTTAAAGAGTTGCATATGTTGTATATGGTTGTTAAGAAACTATTCTAAGAGTTTAGAGGGCTTTAAAGGAAACCTTACACACTTAGACCTATCCTTCCACCAAAATTTTGGGCTTGGTTGATTTGGGGTGTAGGAAGTGTATAGTTGGGATGAATTAGAAGATTTGTTGTGTGATGGTGATCCTTGCCTCTCCCCTTATTTGAAGTGTTTTCCTACTATAGCCATAGTTGTATGTTCTAGCTTGGTTTTATTGTTATTTCTCATCACATGTTGGTTTTAATAGGCCATCTAGGGTGTATCATTGCTTGCCTCACCTACATCCTTAATGTTCTTAATCTATGAGAAGGCTTGGCTTAGTGATCAGGTTTCTAGGTAGTAAAGCTTTGACTTAATAATAAAGTCATTTATTGCTCCTTTCTAGATGACTAAGAGGTGAGTTTCAGCAATAGGCTCTAGAATCTCATTAAATGTTAAGTTCCATCTTTGAATAAACCTTTTGACTAGTTCAAGTGACTCTTGCTTCACCTTCATTAATTGATCCAATGTGGCATCTGACTTCAAGTTGTATCTAAAGTAGCTGAAAAATAGGTCTATTAAGTTTTCATGGGAAGAGATGGAACCCCCAAGCAAGGTTCAATACCAATCTAGAGCTTTACTCTTGATGGACATGGAAAAAACCTTCAATATCGTATGTGGCCTAGCTTGCAAAAAGAGGTACTCAAATAGAAAGGTAACCAAGTGTGCATTGGGATTCTCTTCATCATTGGATTTGGTGAAATTTGGTATGGGCATGCTAGTAGGTAAGGTTATTTGAGTCATGAAAAGGTTTATAGGGTCATCTTGATAGAAGTCCATAACCTTAACCATTTGAATTGTATTGAGCTTGTGTTTTCACAACTCTTTGATAAGATCTTGGATCATTTAGAAGGTTTGATCCAAACCTTAGGACATTTACATGGGCTATGATATCTACAAAATTGGCTATGATGTTAATTGAGAGGCTTGTGACCTTGCGATGGATTATGGTATGGAAGGGAGAGGCTTGGTTACAATGGTCATGGGTGGGCTAAATAGTGAAAAGATGTTTGAGTTGGAACTTGTGGTGTGAAGGGGATGAAAGTAGTATGAGGGGCTTGTGTTGTTTAGGGCCTCAATGAGGTTCCTACTGGTATGAAAAAGGGAGATGGTAGTGTAGACATCACTGGGGTTTGGTGAACAATGTGACATTGCATTGTAAAGGGCATTGATGAGAATAAAGAAGTGGACTAAGACATAGGTTGTGTCTAGTGTGTGGCAATGATGGGTGTGGACTCAAAAATGGTAGAATAGCTAGGAGAAGAGTTGGGCTAAGGGACTTGTCCTACCAATGAGGTAAGAGACATGGAGTTTGGTTTAGTTTTTTGGGGAGCTTTAGAACCATAAACAAGGCTATAAGGGGTCATGCCAGTTGCTATGCGATAGGTTGTTCTATATGCCCATAGTTCATGGACAAGCAACTCATGCCACTTTCACTTACTATTGTTGAGAAACTTCTTCAAGAAGTTGCTTATGGCCTTATTTCTTGCTTCTAGTTGTCCATTAGCTTGAGGGTAGCAAGGTGATGAGAAAGAATGCTTAATACCTAGGTCATGATAAAAATGAGCTACAATGTCTATAACTATGGCCATGGGTATGTCAAAACAAGCTACAATGTTGTCTAGGATAAATTTGCAAACTTGTTCATATGTGGTCTTTCTTAGGGGAATGGCCTCAACCCACTTAGTAAAGTATTTGGTTGTGGTGATGATGAAGCTATGCACTATGGTAGACTTAGGTGTTATAGATCCAATGATATCCAACCCCAATTGTTGAAACAACCATGTTATCTGGCTTGTATGTAACTTAGTTGGTGATACATGTAGTAGGTTGCTATATCATTGACATGTGTCACATCGCTTAACCTTTTACACGTAGTCATTTTCCATATGGGGCCAATAGTAGCCTAACTATATAATCTTAGTGGCCATGGCTCTAGGTCCTATATGTCCTCCACAAACACCCTCATGAACCTTCTCTAGAGCTTTTATGGCCTTGGTTCTACCTAAGCACTTTAGAAGTATGCCATCATAGGATCATCGACATAATGTGTTATCATCTACAATGAAACAATGCTTCAATCACTTACATATGGCATCCTTTTAAGTAGTAGTCAGGCCTTGTGAAAATTCACGATGGATAAGGTAAAATTTGATATCATCATACCACTCCTTGGGAAGAGTAGTATGAGCTACGATCATAAAGATATCCTCAGTGTTCTATGTGATGGGAATAGTGTAGTCCATAGTTAAGGTGGACAACTTGCTAAACACATTTGGTGTCACACTAAGGGCTAGTATTGCAATTGCATTAGCTATGGCATTTTCATTTTGAGGTATGTGCTGGACATCAACATCTATGAATTGTTGTAACAACTACTTCCCTAGGTCATAATAAGGTTGTAAGTGCTTAGCTTTATATGCATAGACTTTGATTACTTGGTTAACCATGAGTTATGAATTGCCTTTGATGTCTAGGCATTTAATTCCTAGATCATGAGCTACCATTATCCCTCTAATAAAACCTTGATATTTTGCTATGTTGTTGGTACATGGGAACCCAAAACAATGGGCAAAGGATTTGATTTCACCAAATGGGAATGTTATGATGGTAGAAACACTAGCTCCATGGACAAGTGAAGCTCCATCAAAGTTCATGACTACCTCATAACCCTTGAGCACTTGGCTAACTATGTTAATGTATTCATTAGGGAACTTAGGATCTATGGCTGCTTGGTCATCAATAAATGAAACTATGATTTTTATGGCTATATATTGACCTTTTATTGATGATTGAGAGACATAATTAAGGTTGAACTCTAAAGTTGTGGCTTTCCATCAGGCTATGAATCTAATTTCGTAGATGTTGGTCTTTATGGCTCTAAGTATGTTGTACTTGAAGATTATGTTGACTTAGCTTTTGAGGAGGTAATGTCTACATTTCTTCAAAGAGAAGACTAGTGCAGACAATACTTCTCCACTTTACTCTATCAGGTATCATGGGCTATTAATGCATATGTAAAGTAGTATATAGGCATTTCTACCTTGTCATCACATTTTTGAGAGAGTAGAGAGGCAATGGATGTATCAGAGATGATGAGATAAATGTAAAATGGTTTACCCTCTTGTGGAGAATAGACTATTAGTAGTTGTGTCAACTCTTTCTTAAGGTTTTCAAATTCCTCTTGGCATTGATAATTCCACTCATAGTTAACTCATTTCTTAAGCTAGTGTTGCATGGGTTGTAGCTTATCAGTAAGCCTAGTGATAAACCTATGAATAAATTGTAATCTACCTTGTAGTCCCCAAAGCTCTTGAAGGCTAATAGGTGCTTCTAATTTGGATATGGCCTTAACCTTATTAGGGTCTATGTGTATCCCTAGTTTAGAGACTACAAAGCCAAGAATTTTACTGGTCTTGACATCAAAGATACACTTCTTAGGATTGAGCCTAAGCTCACATTTAAAGCATTGTATAAGCACAAGATCTAGGTCATTAGCATGGTCATTGGCTATCTTAGAATCCACAACTATGTCTTCTATGTAATCATTAATCAAACCTAGCATGTAATCACTAAAGATATTGGTCATGGCTCTCTTGTATGTTGCTCCAATGTTCTTAAGACCAAAGGGCATCATGACATAAAAATAAAGTACCCCATGGGATCATAAAGGTCATGCTAAGTTGGTGCTCTAGGTTGATCTTAATTTGGTTATATCCTAAGAACCCATCCATAAAGGACAATAAGGCATGTTTGGCTGTAGTATCGATAAGTTGATCAATACTAGGCAAAGAGAATTCATCCTTGATAGTTGCTTTATTTATGTCTCAAAAATCAATGCAAATACAAATACTCCTATTTTTCTTAGGGACTACCACTATGTTGGATACCCATTTTTCATAATTGACAACCCTAATGAAACCTTCTTGGTAGAGCTTTGAGATTTCATCGCAAATTGCCAAGGCCAAATCAAGTCTAATGTTACATAATTTGTGCTTAATTGGTCTAATGATAAGGTCTAGTATGATGTTGTCCTAGAGTAGACATGGGTCTAGGCTTGACATATCTTCATATGAACAAGAAAATGTCTTACTATTAATTTGTAAGACTTTGGTGATATCTTGAACACATTGAGGCTTTAGTAAGGAACTTAATTTAAGGGTTTTTTCCTCACTATTATGTGTTGTGATAGGAACCTCAACTAGGGAGTCTTCAGTTGTGTCTCTTACTTCTAAGTCAAGGATTTTGACTAGGTTTTTAGGCCATTCTAAAGGTTTCTCTATTGAGGCTATGTGGTCTACAAGACTCTCAAGCTCAAGATCTAGGCAATCAAAGTTAATACACTATTTAATATCATTATGAGGTCCATGTAGATACAAAGGAAAACTAATTTTCTCCCCTCTATTCCAACATCAATTGTACAACCTCAAGCTTCACTAATCCCTCCTCAACCATCAATACAAGTACCAAAGCCGACAAGGATGCCCCAAGGCTTGGATTAAGCCTTCCAAATGATCTAGGACCTTACTGAAGAGATGCAAAAACTTGAGGCTAGTAGAACTTAGATGATCAAGGTTCTTGTATTTTACTAGGATGATCCTATAAGGCCTACCATGCCTCAAATGACCTTACCTACTAACATGCCCATACCAAACTTCACCAAATACAATGGTGAAGGGGATTCCAATGCATATCTAATTACCTTCCATTCTCAATGCCTCTTTTTGCAAGCTTGGCCTCAAGGGTAAGGCTCTAGATTGGTATCAAACCTTACCTACAGGCTCCATCTCTTTTCTTGAGGACTTGATTAACTAATTTATCAACCACTTCAGATACAACTTGAAGATGGACATCATGTTGGACTAATTGGTGAAGGTAATGTAGGGGCTACTTGAACCAGTCAAAAGGTTTATTCAGAGATGAAATTTAATGCTCAATGAGATTTTGTAGCCTATCTCTGAAACCCACCTCTTGGCCATCTACAAGGGAGCAGTAAATAACTTTATCAAGTAAAATCCTTACTATTTAGAGCCCCAATTGCTAAGCCAAGCCTTCTCACTAAGAAAATTGAGGAGGTAGATGAGGCTAGCAATGATCTAGCCTATGTGGCATACAAAAGTTAGCACACAAGGAGAGATAGGGATAAAACCAAGTAAGAACATACCACTGTGGTTACATTATTTAAAGATATAAAAATAGGTAGAGATGCAAGGATCACCACCTTAAAACACATCTTATGACTCATCCCAACCATCCACTTCCTATGCTTCAAATCAATCAAGATAAAAATTTGAGTGGAAGGATAGGTCTAAGTACACTAGGTTGCTTATGAAGCCCTATGAGCTTCTAGAATAGTAACTTAAAGATGATCATATACTAGATAAGCAGCTATTTGAAGATGCTCATAAGAGGTACAAAAGTATTTGTGACATAGCTAGAGGTCCAACAATAGCTACCAAAGATGATCCCAACCTATTGAAGTACATTAGAATTGATAGGTACTATCATTCATTCAAATGGCTAGTCATGATATTGATTTTTGCCTAGCATTAAAGGATGACCTCTAGAATATGATAGATTATGGAGAGTTGGTGTTGAATAAGCCTAACTCTCCAAGATCCAATAATAAATATTATACTATAGCCTCATTCATAGAAACCAAATGGTCTAATCCTCCTAGGGAATCACTNTATTTTGGTGCATGTGCCTTGGGCAACTTGTCCATTAGTGTAGTTGGTCAACTTGCTTTAAATCCTTTTGTTGTTAGTTATTTTTAGTGGGATTNCATCACAACAATGATGAAATAAACCTATCATCAAACCAATAACAAATCCCACTAAAAATAACTAACAACAAAAGGATTTAAAGCAAGTTGACCAACTACACTAATGGACAAGTTGCCCAAGGCACATGCACCAAAATCTAAGTTACAAACTCTAGGAAGGGTGGAGGAGGTTAGAACCACTAAGNGTCCTTCAAAGCCTAAGAAATCATTCATTATCTGAGTTCTTCAACCTTCAATAAGTCAGGCCATAATGATCCATGACCAAAGCCCATCAATTGTGGACAAGAACTTAGAGGTTGGCAAGAAACCATCATCACAACAATGATGAAATAAACCTATCATCAAACCAATAACAAATCCCACTAAAAATAACTAACAACAAAAGGATTTAAAGCAAGTTGACCAACTACACTAATGGACAAGTTGCCCAAGGCACATGCACCAAAATCTAAGTTACAAACTCTAGGAAGGGTGGAGGAGGTTAGAACCACTAAGGCTAAAACATCACATGCCAAGGGAAATAATTTCCTTACAACAATGGACCAAACCAAACAATTATTAAAACAAAAGAACACATCACTAAACTTGGTCATGAATTCTTCTACTCATAAAGATGTAATAGCCCAAGTGCTAACCTCTATCCCTATGGATCAAGACATGCCCACCAATAAAGAATCAATCCAATTTGTCATTGAGCAAGCTTTTCTTAGGGAAAACAAGCATCAACCAATGCTATTTGCTCCTCTCCTTATCACTATACATGTTGGTGGATACAAATTTCACTGTGTTTATGTGTATGATGGGGTAGCAACTAATGTGATATCATTTTCCATTGTTAATAAACTAAGCATAATCGAGAACATCCAAGAAATCACAACTGCAACACTCAAGTCATTTAATTGATCACGAGTAGTAGTGTGAGGTTCTATTCCCTTTGATTTCATAGTTGGAAAGAAATTTTCCACATCCACCAACTTCCTAGTAGTTGAAGAGATGCCCAGCTTTAACTTGATCTTAAGAAGACCATGGTTAGCTAAGTTTCATGTAGTCTCATCTCCTATACATCAAGAGACTCACTTGCCCTACGAGGAAGGAGAAATTTTCATTCATGGAGATGACATGTTTCTACATTTAGTTAGCCATGTCAACTTCAACCAAGGTTTAGAAATGGAGTTTTAAGAGGAAACATTTGAAACTCAAGATGGGGCCAAAACTAACAAAACCAATAATAACAACAATGAAGCTAAAGTTACCAAAAGCAATCAATGCAAACACCTATCAATTTCCATGTCAAATAAGTAGCATGATGAGAGTGTGATCATGTAAAGGAATTACTTTGATTTATCAAAGGTCAAATAACAAATGTAGTGTAAATATATTATATCTTGTTTTTCTAACAAAAACTTGTTTACCTTCATAACTAATGAATCATGTTTTGCAGGGGCCTAATATCGAATATCTGATATCAAAGTTGTGATGTCAAGTATCCAATATTGGGGCACAACTTCTAATGTTGGGGATTTAATATCATCCCTTCCATGGAAGCCTATAAATACCACACTTGGGTGTACATTTGGAACATAGGAGATAGATAGATATATTCATAGATTTTGATAGATTTTAAAAGAGTTGGGTTTATTACTTGCAATCCATTGATCAAGACTCCAAAAAAGAATGAGTTCTTCTTCAGCAATTATCACCATATATCTTGGTGTGAAGGAGGAACCCATGATGATGATCAAAGGAGTTACCAAAATGGACCTAGGAACTTATGTTAACATTACTTGTGGTAAAGAATCCCTTACTAGGATCACATGAGTAGATGTCACACATGTTGATCTTAGTGGAGGAGTGGGAGTTTGTTTATATGCATTTGCAATATTGTCTCTTTTCATTTCCTGCATAAATAAGGTCAAAGAGATATGCAACATAAATAAATGAATAATGAAGTCAACATCATAAAAGAAGAATAAGAAAAGGTCAAGCAAACCAACTTTATCTCTAGTTGAATGCATGGTACTCTTCAAGACAATTGCAACTGTACAAATTTCATCAAAATCTAACTTACGATTTGGGAGAAATGGTGTTTCTAGAGTTGTGTGTAATTTAAAATTTAAAATTCTCTTTTCTAAAATTTTAAAATTAAAATTTAATTTTAAAAAATCCTAACCCTAATATCAGGGTACAGCCCAATGGCCATCTCATGTTGCTAGTGGCAGCAAGGCCTACTGCACCATTATGCAATAAGGTCTTAAGGCCTAACCACACAATGTCACAACATGTCCAATGATCGACCCACACTGTCAATGATAGTAGGGCCTACCATAGGCTAAATACCACCAAGAAAATTCATGTTGTAATATTTTTACCATTGTAACTTTTACCCCATGAAACCCAAGGCTAACATTTCATTGTAAAATATGGAGATTGTAATCCATGAGATGTAATTTCACATACCTTAACTTTTGGAGCTGAAAAAAATGCCTCACAAGTGGTCATAGCCTCAATCCCCAAGTAAAAAATATCATATTATGTCTATATTTGGGCTTAGGATGGTCAAAAATTCCTTTTGGACTACCAAAATTAGCATTTACATAGGTTTGGTGGGGGATATGACCTTTGCTACACTAGAGTCACCTATGCTTAGCCTTGGGGGGCTTAGCTCCTGAAACCTCAACATGGCTCTAGCAACCCTAGTGTTGCTTTAGCAAGCCTAGTGTTGCTCTTGCTTTAGCATGGCTCTAAAAACATTATCATTTTTCCAACACCCTAGAATTGATCCTACACCCCAACATTGCCCATGAAACCCAACGTTGCTCCTACATGCTCAACATTGCTCCTGGAAGGACAGTGTGGGTGGAAGAATCCAACATGAGTAAAATTTTCATTTACTATTTTTAGTAATTGGGATAGTTTTGGTACCTTTGGATGTAGTGTGATGTTAAGTGATTGTACAACATCATTATTCAAGTGTGATGTACATGGACACGTTACATGCTCGATAATAAAGATCAAGATTACTTCCATCATTGCAACATCCACTTAGCTTTCTTATTACTTTTAATTACTTAAATGTTACTATTTTCCCTAGCTAATGTTATCATTTATTGCTCTTTATTATTCTTGTTATTAAGTGAAATTAATATGACTAATTGTGAGTGCTTAAGTGTAATTACCTGGTAACCTAATAGTGTTATTATTTGGTACGCCTAGTAACAGTACATTTGGTAATCCCAATAGTAGTTACATGAAGTCCATTGCATGTATAGAAGGTTAGAAATGGATACTCATCACACATAGGCTAGTTTAGAATTTACTTTCCATTGTTAATTAGATTAAACAATCAATTTCTTTATTATTATTAGAAGTAGCTTAGGGCCAAACAACATCAAGAATCATGTGCCTCACTCTAGACTAAATAATACATGGTAAAGCTATCACTAGTCCAAGTGGGAAGATAGCAAACTATAATCAAGGCATAAAAATTTAGATGCACAACTTGTCCCATCCATGGAGTTTGATGTAATTTTGTGTCATTGCTTGTGATTCATATGGTTGGACGTAGGCATATGTTGTCACTCATCATTAGCATCACTACTAGGGATGGTGCTAGTTATCTAGATCAATAATATTATATATGATCACTGTAAATGCATTAATGATATATATTTTAGAAAATATTAAATCATGCACATAATTAACTAAAAACAATGTCTCTTTCAAAATGAAGTGATAATGCATTTGGCGAGACAATTCATTGGAGAACGAATGAGATATATGTTGAAGAACATTGGAGTGACCAACCTCATGCAAAGGTTTCACATGTTCTTGGCCATCCTAATGACACTCAAAGACTACATTCACCTAAGGCATAAAATCCTAGAGGAGATGAAGTAATTCCTAGACAAGGGAAGGCGTCAAGGCCTAGGACCTCCTCAAAACCTAAAAAAGATAAATCAAGGGACCATAGGGAACATTGTTGAGGCGATGGTGATTCTCCTAGTTCCTAATGTTTCTCTTCCTTTTTAATGTCTAGTTTTAACAAAGATGAATGTAGGTATAGAGATGAAGCTCAACTATGGGGTTGAAATAAACATAGAAGTCAAAACCATGGGAAAAATCAAAGACATCAACATGAACATAACCAAAATCATCACAATTGAGCAAATAGAAATAGTATTTTTTACCATGACATGTCTAATGATGATGAACCCTTGTTGGCCACTAAGAGCCTAATGCAGATCATAGAGGCCATTAAGATATCCCATAGGCATCATGGGGAAATTTTTCTAAAAAGGCTAAATATGAATAATATTCCTAAATTTACGAGAGGCTATGATTCTGATCCATAACATCATTTACAGGTCTTCCATGATGTCTATGTCTTATACAATATTGAAAGTGGGTGAAAAAAGCTAAAGCTCTTTCCTAGGATACTAATAGACAAAACCAAAGTATGGTATAGATCATTGAAACAAAATTCAATTCAACAATAGTCCACAATGCTAGAACTCTTCCATGAGAAATACTAAACCTATGCGAGGGTCTCCAAATTGAGGAAATAGATCCAAGGATGGAGACAAGAACAATGTGAACCCTTGGACATGGCCCTAGATAGATATTATTCTTTACTAAATAGATGCCCAGGCCATGGTTTCTTTGAGGAAGAGAAACTTTTCCACATCATAGCTAGGCTTTGTAATGAAATGAGGGAGACCTTTGGGGTGTATGCTCAAGGCCAATTATACAAGCTATGAACCCATCAAATCCAAGAGCTAATCAAGCATGTGGAAAAAGAAGAAGAAGAGCTATGTAAATGGGAGAATGTTGAGAAATATCATTGGGGCCCAACTCTTTAAAAGAAGAAGGTCCACATCTATGATAAGGAGAAAGAGACAACCTTTGATAAGATGATTTTGCAACAAACCTTGTCGATACAAAAGCCTATCAATGAACTTGAAGCAAGGTTTGATAGGATGTCAGAGTGGATAAATAGAAATCGTAGAGGAGAAGGTAATGAAAAATGAAGGAAGAAGGACCAAGAAATAGTTAGGAACACTTATAAGTAAACAAGAAAAATGACTAAAGAAAAAGGGGCTTAGACTCAACTACAAATGAAGATGATGGATGTGACATCTACATATATGATCACCCAAAGGGCTATTTTCTAGTCATATTGCATCTACATGAGTATTGGGCTTTTAGATTAAACCCCAAGTTCATACAGAAGCACAACCTAGGAAATTACCTTTTCCACATAGAAAATCCTATAACCAATCGTACTATCCTAGTGGGGACTTCATACCAGCCTCAACACTGTCATCAAATCCACATTTGTAGGAGATGCCATCATCAAACAAACCCTACCCTTACTACCAGTCGATCCCATATGGATATTATGTTCAAGAATCTATTTTCCAAACTAGTTCTATGACCTCTACTTAAAATCACTACTACCACTCTCCTGAATATCATTGATCCATGAAATCTCCTGAAGGATCACCACCTCACACCTCTTATCATCCATCATATCCTTGATATCCTCATACTCCACACCATCACATGTCACAACTAGCAACATAAGAAGGTTCAACACCACAACACCAACAAAAGAATTTCACTTCTACTACAAATGTGCATAGACATGATAATGATAGTAGGTTTCCACCACAATCTTAGAAATTTCTGTCTTTAGGATGGCTCCCATGTGTAAGTGCAATACTCATGGATCTACTACCTCATCCAACCTAGCACAATGCCAATCAAGTGTAATGCCTTCCCTTTTAAAACCAGTGTCCTTTGATCCTATGCAAAGGCCAACATCAATCATTACTCCAACACCTTATAGAAGTAATGAATCTAGTACTATGGAGAGACAAATGAGTCCATGCATACTTAATCATGATTAAGGGTGTAGTTGTGGGCTAGACATCTGCAAAGTTGACACAACTCATACTCTGACCCACTATACATTTAACAACCAAGTGTGTGAATAACAACAACCTATCTATGCAATTTCCACTAAACCAAGAGACACATAGTAATTTGAAAATGAAAGGTTAACACTATTTTACAAATGCCTAGAGCCTACCTACTCACTTATTAATTCTTTTCATGGTCAAACACTTAGTCATGGGGGAGATGCCCCATCCTAACCTTTAGAATTAATAGGTATTATTCATCTTTTTGTTTTACAATTTTTTATCATTTCCTCATTTCTTGATACATATTATTCCTATCCTTTTCAATATTTTCAACATTTTTTTTCATTCCCTTTGTCTATAGTCTTGCTTGTGAATAAAACGATCTCATGTAACCCATTGAGGTGAGGTTTTCTTTATATTGTCAAGCCATGAGGGACTGATTATTTGGATAGTGAGACCACATCATCCATTCACCCATTCCATTAATAAGAGGTTATTACTATGGTCATAATTATATTCTTCTTTCATCATTAAAATAATATTAAATGTATAATCTCTATGCCTGGACAACAAAGTGAAGAACCAAGTAGGAATGTAAAGGGTATGACAACAAGGGGATTTGTGGATCTCTTTGACCACTTCTTTATATGTTCTATCATGTTTCCAAGGTCATAATTATATCCTTGTAGATCTAACAAAAAATGGGAGTAAGAGTAAAATAAGTGTTTCCTTACCATTTCACTAGAAAGACATGTTGCCCATGCATGAAGGCAGTCCTTTGGTAAGACTGACACATATAAAAATAAAATAAAAGGGCATTAAATAAATTTTTGAGGGTCCTAGTAGAAAGACATGTTACCCATGCCTAAAGGTTGGTGGCTTCTCAAACTCATAAAAAAAATAAGAGTTCCATGAATAAACTCCTCCCTCAAGCAAAACACCAAGTGATGTTACTCCTTGCAATGGTGGTAGTATTATAGTTGTTAATCAAAGAGATAAAACAATGTGATGTCATTGGAATGTGGTTTGGACTTGGTTTGAATCTTAGAAAGAAGGGATAATGATTACTTAACAATTAATAATGCAAAAAGATTCATCATGGCTATGGTAAGGCACCTCACATCCTAATTTCTACAATCCTTTTTAAAATCAATCTCATCTCACTATTTGTATGATCGTAACTTGTGGTTTTGTGTAACATAGAGTTATTTTATCATATTGGTTGTTTTAACATCTGCATTTTGTTCCATATGTATGCATTGAATTCAACCCCTTTGGTGCCTACAAATATTTTTAGGTGTGGTTATCGAAGGGCATTAAGGGCTAAAGCTTTCTTTGGAGAGGATCCACTTGTATAATTGTTGTGGCTTGTACTTGTTTGACAAAACCACACTATCTTAAACCTTCCAAGTGCATAAATGATAAATTCAAAACCTTCCCTTATCATATAACTAATCCTTTCTACACCATGGATCTAATAACCATTTTCTTACATCTTCTGATGCTTTTAAAAGCCCAAGATTCCATCTTTTAATGCTCTTGGTGCCTCAATATGAATTCTCACTTATCCTAGAATTGTGGATTTTACATGAAACCTTCCAACCAATTACAAAGCTTCATTTTCCATGCTAAATATCCTCATTAAATTCATTTCCAAGCATCTCGATATTGACTACCAAATATCGGATGGGACTCAATGTTGGATACTTGATATCGAGTCCATAAAAAGCTATAAATAAGACCCCCACGATGTTCAAGAAATTCATTATCATCACTTGAAGCTAGGGGAGTTTTTGAATTTTTCTTTCTCAACTAAGAGCTTTGTGCAACTACCTTCCACATGTGATATCTTGATCCATACTACTCTAATTTTTGTGATTTTTGAACCTAGTTGAACCCAAAGTGTTTAATTTAGTGCTTATGTGGAAAACTTGCATCAATTTTTTGAAATTTGCTATCTCTCGAAAGGTACTATAAAGATAAGTATGTTAAAAACCTTAAGTATTTTAATGAATAATCAATCATATAAATGCCAAAACCTTTAATTCCCTCACCCAAGAGATCATAATTGTCATTATAAGCCATACATAAGGGAAAAGAGGCCAGTTGTGAAAGATCATAAAAGAAGTTAACACTTTTTGGACATTTTTTTTTGGAAATTTTTCTAACTTTGTAATCATATGAGCTAAATAACTTAATAGAACTAAGGTCATGAGTAAGTTATAAACCTGTTAATGATCAATAACAACACCTTAGTAATATCAAACCCTTCATTAATTACAAATGGCCCCAAAGAGAGAAAGACAAGAAGGACCTTTGCAAAGTGCAGGAAAATGCTTAGGAGGTGATAGAGGTTGACTAAAAGAATAAGGCCCACTAGTTGAGCATGAAGAACAGGAGGCCTAATCATTTAGCATTAATCAAGAGGCTCCTACTATAGGGCAATTGGTCCAAGGGGAGGCTACAGAACCATAGGCTCCAATGCAAGGACAATGCCTCACATTGTCCCAAGAATGTCTCAAATCCATCTAGAGAAATCCATGCTGGCCACAATCATCGTGGAAATGGACTTTGGACCATTCATGGCATTTTCCCTTGAGGTAGTTAGAACTCAAATTCAAGTGTCACCTTTATGGCACATTCTCTCTGAAAGTGGGAAATGGTATCTTAGTGATACATACCAATTTTAGCATAAGAAGGAAGAGGGCATCATAGTCAACATTGGTAGAGTCTCTATCTCTTTTTCAGTCAAGGAAATTGTAGAGGCTCTAAACCTATCAAATGTGGGGGCCAAGGTGGCACATCTATCCACAAGGATTGATGTAGAAACTTGGAAGTTATGGTTAAAGAAAGCATATAACAAAGATAATAAAACATACAACAAGTTGAATTTAAAAGAGAGAACTTATTTTAAGATCAGCACCTACCATCTCTTCCCAACTAAAGGGCTCAATAGAATATTAACTTATGTAGCCTAAGGAAGTGCAATCTTGATGGGCAAATACAATGCCAATATTTCCCAATTGTACTTCATGGAAATTCAAAGGTAATTGAAGAAAATAAAGTTAGGGAAGTTGACACTTCCATTTTCTTACGTAATTAGAAAGTTGTGCAAGCGTGTTGGAATCCTAGGGTACACCAATGATGTTCCCAAGAGGGCTTAGAATGTTTCTTTCTTTGAGTTGCTCAAACTAGTAGCACCAAGGAAACACCTTGGTGACGAATAAGAATAGGAACTAGAGAAGGATCTAGAAAAAGAACTTAAAAGGAATCTTGAGCAAGAATCAATGCAATGGTGAGAGCCACAAGTTCCACCACCATGACCACAAGATTATAGGCCTATAATGAGCCATCTATATAGAATAGCTGAAAGTCTCAATTGGGAAAGTAGGGATCAATCAAACCTTTTCTCAGTTATCAATGATGTTGTGTAGCCCATAGTTTATGTTAATTCATCAAGGGGACATATTTCTTTATAATTAGAAGGAGAATCCTAATGGTCATAGTAGATCTCTAGGAATGTCACATCTTTTCAAGTGGTTCTTAACATAGGAGAAGGTACCAGAGTCATGGTCATGCAGCACCAATATGCAGTAGGCATAGCAAAAGTTATTACAAACCACATGAAAGAATATTTTAATGTGCCTATTATGCCTCTGGTGAACTTAATCAAAATTAGAGATGCATAAATGCTAGTTGGAACTTCAATGACTCCTTTGGCCCATGAGGATGTGCTTCACAGATTGCTATAGATTGAACAAGTAATGACAACTCTTTTTAACATCCCTAGTGATGTCACTATAGTACAGTCTAAACTCATTATCATAAAAAGGAAAACTAGTCATGGTAGAGACCAGGGTGCAGCATGTAGAAGTAGAAGTCCATAGATTGATACAAGAGCTTTTTGCCCTGAGAGATGAATGATAAGATCCTATCCAATTCATTATGCTTAACTAGTTAGAAAAATTTCAAATAGAGCAACTAGATCAATTGATTGAACAAAATAAAGTTGCTAAATAAGAAAAGGAGAAAGCAATCTAGAATGTCTTAGCTACTGAAGTGTATGCCCATAAGAAGGATTGACTGCTAAATAAGAGGAGAATAAGTAGTTGACTGCTAATAATACCAAGTTGACCACTATGGAGAAATAGAAAAATATTTTGGAAAAAAGCATCCAATAGTTGGAGTAACTAGTGAGAGTTAACCAAGATATAAGTAAATTGGCCAAAAAGAGTAGAACCCTCTCAATGGTGGAAGTTCATATAGTATGTCAAAAATTTTCAATTGACATAAGTGTGTGGCAAAACAAGATCAAGAAATGTGAAAAGCTAAAGGATTTCTTCTAGGACTGATTTGGCATGTACAAGTATATTAATGAAATAGAAATCCAAATAGAAAAAGCTTACATTAGTTCCATGTCAGCATAAAATCCTAACTGGAAGTCCATCTTAGATAGTTATGCCTTGGTCCACCAAGTGGAAGTAAAGAACTAGGACTTGTAGATTGAAGATTTTAAAGAAGACATGGCATTAGCTAACCTCTACTATGCTAACCTTTCCATGTTAATAGTAGGTCAGTCTAGAAATAAGCTAGAATAGCAACTAGCAGCCACCTATGTGCTATATGAAGAAGAGTTTGTAGCCAAGAAAAATGTCCTACAAAGAGTCTACATAGCAAACTCAAAATTATAAGTAGTTAAGGCTTGCTACCACATGTAAAGAGATGTAGCCTCAGACCCAAGTAATATATTGATAGATTACAATGAATCAAAAGAAAAGGTCAGGGCTTTTAAAGAGGAATGATGATAGTTTGTAGCATGGTACGTGAAAGTAAATAAAATGTTCCCACAAGTTCCATGTTCATGGGATGTACTACTTCCAACACATATCAACTCATCAACCTGGATGGTACATGATCCAAGAATGAAGGAGGAGAAGTTGCAAGTGCTTCTAAATTGCTATAACTTCTAGAAGCTTGACGACAAGGGGAAGTAACCCATGAAAGAGCCACAAGGTTCGAGAACTATATGAGTTTTCCCTAGTTTTGTTACTTTGTCATGTTGTGTTCATTTTTGTAAAACACCACTATGGCATGGAAGAGCTAATTTTTGTGTCTAGTTAAGTTAATCAGTAATTTCATATGTTCCTAATATTTTGTAAAGAACTTCTTCCTCATTTTGTTTAACTCAAAGATGAGTTTTCATTTAGTTTTGGGCATATGATGAGTCATGTTTTGTAGGGTCTCAATATCAAATATTTGATATTGAAGCTACGATGTCAAGTATCCAATATTAGAGCCACAATGTCAAGTATCTGATATTAGGGTACAACCTCTGATTTCAGGGATTTGATATCTCCCCTTCCATGTGAGCCTATAAATACCATGCTTGATTGTACAGTTGGAACATATGAAATAGACAGATAGATTCATACATGTTGATAGATTTCAAGTTTTATTCATTTCTAGTGCATGCCCATAGTATAATGTTAAGTGATTATACAACATCCTTATTCAAGTGTAATGTACTTGGACATGTTACATGTTTAATAATAAAGATCAAGATTACTTCCATCATTGTAGCATCCACATAGCTTTATTATTACTTTTAATTACTTAAATCTATTGCTGTTTATTATTCTTCTCATTAAGCATAATGAGTACAACTAATTGTGAGCACTTAAGTGTAATTACTTGGCAACCTAGTAGTGTTATCATTTAGTATGCCCAGTAATAATACACTTAGTAATCCTAGTGGTAGTTATGTGAAGTGCAAGGCATGTATAGAAGGTTAGGAATGAATATTCATTGCACATAGGCTAGTTTAGCCTTTAGTTTCCATTATTAATTAGATTAAACAATCAATTTCTTTATTATTATTAGGAGTAGCTTAGGGCCAAACAACATGAAGAATCATGTGCCTTAGTCTAGACTAAATCATATGTGACAATGGTATCACTAGTCCAAGTGGGAAGACAACAAACTATAATAAAAAAAATGATTTAAATGCACAACTAGTCCCATCCACAAAATTCAACTGGATCATGCATGAATGCTTGTAATTTGTATGGTTTGGCGTAGGGGCACCTTGCCACTCATTAGTAACCTTATACCATGTTTCATGATTTATTTTATTCCTATACACCCTCTCAATGCTATTCCATACTTGTCAAGCATGTATGAAGCATGATCCATCAAGGCCTAAAACTAATAAAAAAATGGTCCACTATGGCCTAAAACTAGCAAAACGTCATAACATATTTATGATTTAGTTTACAACCTTGTTGTCTAGTCAATTTTACTTATTTATTACACTATTACAATGTAAGTTAGTAAATTCAACCTTATATCATAATTGCAACATGAAACCATGTAACATGCATGAAATCCCCTTTGCCTAATTTATTTACTAAACTAAGGATGAACTAGTAGTTCAAAAGGGGGAAAGTTTTAGCAATGCTAGGATGGTGGGAGATCAAAAATTCAAAAAAAAAAATTTGAATTTGAGTGGATCCCACTAGAAACCTCCTAAGAAATAAGGTTTAAGGCCTAAAATGTTGTCTACACTAGGGTTTAACCCTCATGATACCTTGAAAAATACTTGCTAACTTCAAACCTGCCTCACCCACACTAGTTAGTAGCGATCTAGTGTGGGTTAAAGCATCCAATGCATAACATGTGAAAATTCAAGAACCCCATGCCAAATTTAGTAGCTATATGTTGATGCTAGCAAGTACCAAGCATTAAGAGAGGCAAGAACCCATCATAGCACCTTCTATTTTGAGCAACAACATTGACGCAGAGCCCATCCACACTAGCTAGCATTGTCTCTAGGAGGGATGGAATTCACAAGCAGCAACCAAGCCATAATTTAATTCCAAAATGATCTCACTAAGCCTAAAGCTTTGGTACTAGCCTCTGGTAGCTTCAAAACCTTGTCAAATCCAACAAAAATCATGGATTTCAGTGGTGCCATGCTGGGGGGTACCCCAATCATGCTGACCAATGTGGTTGGATGGGATGTAACCATAAAACACTAAACATAACCTAAAAATTGACATATCATAACCTTCTCACCTTCCTGGAGTCCTCGGTAGCCAAAAATCAAGCAAAACAAGTCAAATCCCCTGCCAACCCAATTACCCATGCTAGCCAATGTGGGTCCAACAAGGGTGCTCTGGGGATGTCTCATAAAAACCCCATAGATGCACCAATATGACCTCAATACTCATCCCTATGATCTTAGGACCTTCCCATAGTGTTCGATGATTGTAAATCAAGTAAAAATGAATCAAACATGGTTAAACACCATCTATCCATGTTGGATCAAGCTCCACCCATGTTGACCAGTGTGGGTCCATCATGGATGACATAAAGAAAACCCATAGGAGACTCATAGATGCATCAAATTGGTTCCAAATTACACTACATTGACCCCCTAGCTTTATTGTTGCTTTTGATGATATTGAACTTGCAAAGAGGACAAGTTGCATTAATTCATAACCATTTGTCAATGCATGTATAATGAAAGTAATGGTTGCAAGGTAACTCATGAAACTCCACACCATCATCATAAGCACATAGGCAAATGCAACATTCTACATCTTCAATTGAAAGAGCATACTCTCTGGATGATTTCCCATTATACAAATTTAGTATTCCTTCCATAAGCCTTGACTTTTCTCCATGGATATTATCTGAACCTCCAAGTGAACAAAATGTATACATTGGTAGAAGACTTATATCTTCTTTTGATGCATCGTCCTAATCTACCACAGTGTACAAAATTACAATGATGCATGGTAGACAACAACACATAGCTATACCAATAACACATGCCAATACCACACAAAATACTACAAAGAAAACATCAAAGGCCAAAAACACAATAGAAATCTAGTAAAGCTAAGGGGTATTACACATCAAATTTGAACCACCACTAAATATCAAATAAAATTTAATAATCCATCATATGAATGAAAACATTGTATTTGCATATTCAAATTATTTTGTAATGCTAGTTCTCTTAGACAAGAACCCATCATTAGTGTCATCCTCATTGGTACTCTTAGATTTAGACTTTTTTGAGGATTGTTGTAGGCCATTTTTGATGACTTTGTAGCCACCAATGCCATTAACAATGGCATGGGCCTGCTTCTGACTACTAATGCGATGGCAGTACTCAAAATAAATACAAAGCATATGCAAGAGGAACATGAGAGTGTATCTAGTAATCCAAACATGCAGTAGCATGTTAGGGCTCTTGTTTTTGCTTAGAATTAGAATCACAATGGCAAAAAAAGAATGAATGCCAAGTTTCAAATGATTTCTAAAACCACAACAATGCACAAGTAGGTCTAATCACTCTATTGCTCTTCCAACTACTTCATAACTATCTTGGGCACCAACATCAATAAAACCCACATGATTCAACAGTTGCTTACATGCCAAAAAATCCTTTCCACCTCATGAATCCCATGCCTCCTTTTCCTTGACCCTCTACTAAAACTTTCATTCCCATTCACATTTTTGTTGTCTTTTTTCTCATCAGTGAGTAACGAATTAGTATCCATAGTCATGTTCGACACCAAATTTGAGTACCTCAATAACCTTTCCTACTTCATTATTGTGCTCATAAACCTTAGTAGAAATCCTAATCATGTTTTTATCCCCCTTTCACCCACACTAGGGCCATGCTAGCCATTGTGGCCCAAGGGGATGACTACAAAAAATTATCAAAAAGCCTTCAAAGTTACCAATTTTAATGCCAAATATTAGCTATCAACACCAAAAATCCTAGGAGCTTGAATACTTGGTTGATTTGATGCTAGGGATTACCAAAAATTAATATTTTCATGTAGCCATGCTAGGGAAGGCTAGAGCCACACTAGCTAGTGTAGCTCCAGCATGGCAAAGGTTTTTTTTACTAGTTTCAGCAGTACATCAACACATTAAAAAGCCTAGAGCTTAGCTTGTTAGACCCTAGGACATCAAAACCTCAAAATTGTTATAGGTTAACCTCACTTAAACCATAAAAACCAATCATACTTCCTCATCCACACTAGAGAAATGCTACCCAACATGGCTAGGGGGAGGTGGTATAACCATGCCAAAGCTAAAACAACCATGAAATATGGACAATTGTAAGCCTAAACCTCCAACATGAGTACTAGCAAACATAGAGAGTTGAAAATCTTAATTACATTACCTTTAAAACCTACTAGGAACTAAAAATCAAGTATATCCATGTTGAGGGGCACTAAAGCCATGCTGACCAGCATGGTCCCAATGTGGGTAATGTCCCTAACAAGGTTCTACCCACATGACACTTATCAAATGATGTAAAAACTTGACTATGAGAGCAGACAACTAGAAAACCCTAGATTCGACTACAACTTGATCTTGTTTTGATCCTACAATCACTAACATTAGGCTATCCATGCTAAAACCCTCCCTCCCCTCACCCCCCTAGTCGGCCCCACCACCCNCCCCCCCCCCTTCCACGTGCCAATCCATGCTGGCTAGGATGGCTCTAGGGGGTAAGACCTTAAAACCCACTTTCGTTGTAAATTCTGACCTCCAAAATGATTAATTTTGACAATTATGACCCTATGATGCCCTAAGAAGCCCATACAATATTAATTTTTGTTCTTTGAATGTCATAAGTTAAATTTTTCCACATACCCATGGTGGGGTTATGCTAGCCCGTGTTACCCTAGTTTGGATGATAGTTGTAGGCTTCATGCATGACTTCTAGAGAGTCAAATTGATACCAAAAATGATAAATTTTCTTCCCCAACATAGTTTGTTGACCATATAGGCTCTTAGGAGTCAAAACATAATCAAAATTAGCCTTAGGAATAACATAACCATCATATCCATGCTGGGGGTCATCCCACCCATACTGGCTAGGTGGCTCCAGCATGGATGCCTAAAAAAACCTTATTTTGATCTAAAATAGCCTTGAAACAACCTCCCTAGCTATCCAAATTCACTTGTCAACTTTGTAGCCTTTTACCATGGCTCTCTAAGGCCTAAAAATAGCAAAATATAGCCCTTTTTAACTAGTACTTGCCTTGTTTTATCACACATTTTTTACCATGAGTAACTTGGCCTTATTTTGTGGTGTTTTGACTCAATTTAACCTTGCTTCATACTAATGACTTCTATGGACCATTAATTAATCTCATTCGACTTCTACTACACTTTAGTTTTACTATATCTACATTATTAGCTCTATTATAGCATTAGTAGATCTTATTTATCCTTTTTTTGGTGTTGATTAATCATCATTTAACACCATGTGATTATTGTATGACCCACTAAAGCCTAAAACTAGCAAAGTGTAATCATGTTTGACCTTGTACCACTTCTAGATCACACCTTATGACCTTTTTTTCCCATCTTTAGGCCTTTTTTAGCACTCATTTCAACATGCTTGTTCCATTTATGAATTATTACCAAAGTGATTTGCATTAATTTATCCATTTTTATTATTTTGTTACATAAGTGCCACTTAATGTATTAATGGTTGACATGCAGGATTGGAATATGGATAACTTGAAACAAATTAGTTTACCTTTGAGTCTAAGTGGGATCTATAATGACGTTGAATGATGTATTCATTCTAATTGCCTAGATCTTGAGCCTGAGAGTCTCTTCAACTATATAGCTTTCCTAGAGAAAGCTTTAGAATGGCCTAAAAACCTAGTCAAAACCCTTGGTCTTGAAGCTAGCAACATTACTAAAGATTCTCTTGTTAAGGTTCCTATCACAACACATAGTGGTAAGGAGAAAACACTAAAACTAAGTTCCTTGCTAGAAGCCCAATAGGCTTAAGAAATCACTAAGGTTCTATAAGGTAATATTAAGGTATTTTCCTAGTCATACAAGGATATGCTAGGTCTGGACCCACACCTAGTGCAACATAACATCATACTCAATCCTAGCATTAAACCAATCAAGTAAAAAGTTTGTAAGATTAGACCTAATTTGGCCCTATCAATTCATTATGAAATCACAAAATTATACCAAGTTGATTTCATTAGAGCTATTGATTATGTAGAATGGGTGTTCAACATAGTGATAGTCCCTAAGAGAAATGAGAGTATACACATTTGCATTGATTTTTGAGACCTAAATAAGGCAACTATCAAAGAAAATTTTGCATTACCTAGTATTGATCAACTTATTGACACTACGGTTGGGCATGCCTTATTATCCTTTATGGATGGATTGTCAAGATACAACTAGATTAGGATTAACCTAGAGCACCAACTTAGTATAACCTTCATGACCCCTTGGGGTACATTTTGTTACACTATGATGCCCTTTCACCTAAAGAATGTAGGAGCAACCTACCTAAGATTTTAAGACATATATCTTTAGTGACTAATGAATCATGGTTTGTCAAGTGCTGATATCAAACCCTTGAAGTAGTACATAAGGTCCAAGATGTGTACGGATGATTAAGGACATATTCTCAATACACTTAAGCTAGCTTAGAATTTGCTTCTCATTCCTTATTAGCTTAAAACAAAGTTATTTTCCATTGCATCTAGGAGTAGCACTAGCTTAGGACCACATCATACACCTCACTCTGAACTAAACCATACATGACAAAGCAAATACTAGTCTAGGTGGGAAGACAATGAACTACGATCAATGTGTAACTATCTAGATACCACAACTAGCTCATCTACGGAGTTCGATCGGATCATGCGTGAATGCTCATATTCATATGGCTGAGTATAGGTGATGAGTGGCGAG
>MNCI01025436.1:15172-27672 GCA_015680685.1 Gnetum montanum
CCTCTTATTTATAGAAATTGCGGCTGACTGCGATATCGCGTATGCGATATCACGGCCCATGATACATCGCATACGCGATATCGCGGTCCATGATACAACGCGACCCATGATACAATGTGGGTGCCTTATCATGGGTGCCTTAACATGGGTGCCTTAACGCGGCCTCCAGTACTATGAGCAATTCAGGTCTCATCAGTGCTCATTATGTCCAAAGTGAAGAATGATGGACCAAGAAGGAATGGCCAAGGTGTGACATCAAGGGAACTTGTGGATTCTCTTTGGCAGCATCTATAAGAGTTATCATGTAGCTTGGTTGTACTAAGATCCTTGAAGATCTATAAAAAAATGGGAGTAAGAGTAATCAAAAGGCACTCAACTAGAAAAAAAATAATGTTATTCTAGGGGTGTCCCATTGGAAAGACATGCACCCATGGTCGAAGGTAGGTGGCTTCTCTAGATTAAGCAATACTTTAAAAAAAACATGTATGTCGCAAAGCAAAAGTCACTCCTTCCTTGGATGAAATGCCAAGTGATCGTACGCCTTGCTATCATGATGCTCTTATGATTGTCCATCATGGGAAGAAGCAATGCAATGTCATTGATCGAAGGAATGGAATTGGTCCTGATTTTGGAGTGATGGGCAAATGACACACTAATCATGCCTTACACGTAGGATTCATTATGCCCTAAGTTAGTTACCTCATGTTCCAATCTCTGCAATCCCTTCTACAATTCGCCTCATCACGCTATTCATGTATTTTTGACTTATGTCTTGTGTAGCATAGAATTCATACCTCATCAAGGTGGTATTTAGCATGTGTGTGTTTTGTTGCATCAGTGTAGATTACATTTAACCCTTCTAATGTCTACAAACATTGTAAGGTGTGGTTACGCAAGGGCATTATAGGTTGGAACCAGCTTTAGGGAGGACCCACTTACGTGACTTTCGTAATTTGTACTTGTTGCACATCACCATTCCATCATATTACACCTTCCCTATATTAAAATATTCTTTCCCTTACCATTATCCTTCTAGTAAATGTTCCTATGTACTAATACATGTCCTATTTTCTCATACTCTTCATGAACTTTACTGCCAGAATTTACACCATTATACTTTTTCTGTGCCTTCTAATCTAATCAACATTACCCTAAACCCTTTACATTGATCTAAAGTCCTTAATTTCTAATATAAAATTTTGAAAAATTTATTAGATATACCAAATCCCTAAATTTCGATAGGTCGCAATATCGAGTCTCCAATATCGTGTCAAACATGATATTGGGGCTGTGCTATTACGTACGTGATATCGCATCCTATTACCCTATAAATATGGACCCCCCAGCACACGTCCACATCATTTGTACTGTTCACATGGGGGAATTTTCAAATTTTCTTCTATGACTCGCGACTTGCGCATCTCTTGATCTATCAGTCATCACTTGCTTTCTTGTGCTCCGATTTTCATTCCGTTTGGACCTATCTGAACCCGAAGTGTTCAACTTAGTCATGGGGGAGGGGTACATGCTGAATTGAAAATAAATTTTCTAGAATTCATTATCGCCCAAAGGACATTGTCAAGGGTAATTAGTTATAAGTGCCAAAAATAATTTTATCTCCTCATCTATACCAAGGAATTAAAACTCTGAGGCCACCTAGGTAATTAGGGCCAAATACTAAAAGATTTTGGGGACATTTCCATAAAAATTCCTAATTTAAATTCACACAGAATAAGAATTAACTCATTAAGGTAAGAAGTAAGGTATAACTTAACTTTTGTAAGAAATCTTACTAATGATTGGCCCCGTGTGATTGCAGATAGCCCCAAAGCATGGACAACAAGAAGGTCCCTCTCAAGGTATGGCCAAGCGACCTAGGAGAGGTGAAAGACAATGTGTAGAGTAGGAGGAGCAATTGTTCAGTATCCATCAAGAAGCCCCTACCACTATACAATCGGGGCAGGTAGAAGGAGGAGCTACTATAGTGCCTAAATAAGGACAACACCTCATGTTGCCCCCGGAGTGTGTTCAGGTCATCTGTGAAAGGTCCACATCAACTATAGTGATCATGGAATTAAACTTTGGACCCTTCACAGAATTCACTCCTGAGGTCGTTAGGGACCACCTCAAAGGATCTCCATTATGACCTATCCTCTCCGAAAGCAGTGCCTGGTACTTAGGAGAAATGTACCAATTTTAGCATAATAAAGAAGAAGGTACCACAGTTGAAATTTGTGTTGTGTCTATTAATTTTTTCATTAAAACCATTTCGAAAGTGCTAAACCTTTCAAGCACAAGGCCAAAGGTTTCTTTTCTATCTACTCGCTCTAATGCTGATGCATAAAGGATTTGGTTAGACAAGGCATACAGTAAGGAAGATAAGACCTATGAAGAGTTGATGTTGGAAGAGAAGATATACTTTAAAATTGGAACTTATCACATCTTTCCCACAAAAGGATTAAATAGAATTTCAACATATGTAATAAGAGGAAGTGCGATATTGATGGGAAAGCTTAATGCTAACCTACCTCATCTATATCTCATGGAGATCTTAAGGTGGTTTGAAGAACGCAAGATAGGGAAGTTTCCATTGCCCTTCCCTTGTGTCATCAGGAATCTATGCAAGCATGATGGTATTCGAGGATACACCAATGACGTCCTTAGAAGAGCCCAAAATGCTTCATACGCCAAACTGCTAAAGCCACCAACTGCAAGAAAAAGTGCTGGTGAGATGCTGGAGTAAGAATAAGAGCAAGAATAGATGGTGGGGCCCATTTCAACTCAACTTGCAGGGCCTAGCCAACTTCCAAGAATAAGACCTAGTTAACAACAAGAAGTAGGGCCCAACACGAGCCAGCAAGATAAACCATCACCACCACCATAGGATTACCAACCGTCAATGAGCCATCTCAGGGCCATCGCTGAGACAGTTAGTTGGGGAAGTCATGATGATGTAAATATCTTCTACATCATCGACAATACTGTACGGTCCACTGTCTCTATAGATCGTGCACAGGGTGAGGTGTCCATTTAGATAGGAGGAGGGGAGACTCATTAGTTGCAACAGATTTCAAGGAACGCTACATCCTTTCAGGTGCAATTGGAGAGTGGTGAAAGGGCCACAGAAGTGGTCATGTAGCACTAGGATGTAGCGGAAGCCGCAGAGGTGGTCACAGACCACATCAAAGAATCTTTTAATGACCCTGTTGTGCCACTGACAAATTTCACAAGAGCACAGGATGCTCAAACTCTGGCTGGTCCCTCAATGACTCCTGCAAAGCATGAGGATGTGTTTGATCAATTATTGCAAATAGGATAGGTGATGACGTCCTTGTTTGACATCCCACATGATGTTATGGCAGCACAATCAGATCTCATCTCTACCAAAGGGAAGCTGGTCATGACAGAGATAAGGGTTAAGCATGGAGAAGCGAAATTGACAAGACTACAAGAAAGGCTCATAACCCTGCAAGCCGCACAGCAGGATCCCTCTCAATTTGTTCCTGTAGACTAGCTGAAGACCTTCAGGATAGAGCAACTTAACAAATTATTAACGAATAATAAAAGAATGGTGGAGGAAAAAGAGAAGGCTAACTAGGATGCCTCCAAGGCACAAGCGCAAACCTACATGCATGCCAAGGCACTCAAGGCCTTACAAGAAGAGAATAAACAGCTTGTTGCCAACAATCTTCAGTTGACCTCTGTGGAGAAACAAAAGAACATTCTTAAAGAAAATTTTTAACGGCTATGAGAATAGTTGATCAGGGTCAACTAGGACATGAACCATTTGGCCAAAGAAAATCAAACCCTCTCAATGGAGGAGGTACATGCCATCCGTCAAAAGATGGTCATCAAAATAAGCGCGTGGCAAAACGAGGCCAAGCAGCACAAAAAATTAAAGGAGCATTTTCAAGACCAGGTGGGAATGTACAAGTAAGTTATCGAAAAAGAGATCCATATGGCCAAGGCCCACATCAACACTTTCAGTGCTCAACACACTAATTGGAGGGCTATATTGGATACATATGCATTTGTCCACCAGGAAAACCTTAAAAGCCAAGAGCTATAGATTCAGGATCTAATAGAGTACATGGAGTTGGCAAATCTATGGTATGCTAATCCAGCCATGTTGAGAGTAGGGTGCTCGAGGATAGAGCTCAAGAGGTAGGTAGCCACCACCTATGCTAACTATGAAGTAGAATTTGCAGAACATAAGAAAACATTGCAGAATTTGGAAGTCACAAATTCTAGATTGGAGGTGGTTAAAGCAAGCTACCAAGGACAAAAAGATGTCACAACAGACCTGGCTCAATGGCTTACAGATTTTCAGGAGTACAAGGACAAAGCCAAAGCCTACGAGGAGGAACGATAGTTGTTTGCAGCCTAGTACATCGAGGTAAATAAGATGTTCCTGCAACTACCATGCCCATGGGAGGTGCCAACCCCATCAAGCATTGGAACATCAGCATGGATGGCATAGGATCCTTGAACGGAAGAGGAGAAGCTCTAGGCACTACTTCAACATCATCAAATCCCAAAACCTAGAGCACAAGACAAGGGGAAGCAACCCCTGGAGAAGCCACCGCCACCTAGAACCACATGAGCCAAATAAAGTTTATAATTTTGCATCTTTGCAATTTTGTAATGTTGTAATTTTGTAATTGTGTGTTGTGTCTCAATTTTTTCCTATCGAGTTCTCCACTGCAGCATGAATAAATCATTAGTCAGCCAATAATCCCATACCTATCCACTATGTAATAAATGGAGCTATTCTCATTTTTGACTCGAGGACGACTTGTCATTCAGTTGTGGGGGTATGATGAATCGTAATTCATCAGGCTGTAATATTGGATCCCCAATATCAAAGCCTCGATATCAGGTAGACGATATCGTAGCCAAGTCGTGATATTAGATACACGATATTGTGACTCTTGTGTGGACCTATAAATACACATGTAGGCACATGAGAAGGGAGTCAATTTTTTAGCAATCTTTGGTCAGTTTTAGGAGCTAGTTTAGTTAGAGTCTTTTTGTTATTTTTTCCTCTCAACCATTTCTTGCAGGGCATGCCCACAATGTGATGATTGTAATTTTACGACATCCTTTATTCGAGTGTGACGTACTTGGACACGCACATGACCAAAAATAAAGATCGAGATTACTTCATCATTACAGCATCCACTTAGTTTAATTATTTAAGTATTTTATTGTAGTTAATATCTCTTCACCCTAAACTCCTTAAACGTGGAATGAGTATGACTTGATCACGAGCATCTATGTGTGACTACTTGGTATTCCAGTAGCGTACTTGGGCCATGCACTTGGTAATTCCAGTGGTAGTCATGCATGAGGCCTAAGATGTGTATGGATGATTAAGGAATGGATGCTCATCATACTTAGACTAGTTTAGACTCTCTTCCCCTATCTCCTCTTAGCTTAGCTCCCTCTCTCCCTTTTCCTCTTAGCTTAGTTAAAGTTATTTCCCATTACCTTTAGGAGTAGCATTAGTTTAGGAACATATCATACACCTCACTCTGGACTAAACCATACGTGACAAAGCAATTACTAGTCTAGGTGGGAAGATAGTGAACTAGGATCAATGAGTAACTATTTGGATACCACAACTAGCCCATCTATGGAGTTTGACCAAATCGTGTGTGAAATGCTCGTATCCGTATGGTTGAGTGTAGGGGTACCTTGCCACTCATCAACAGGTTTCCCCTTAGCATTATAAACATAAAAGTATTTAGTGTTACTGATCTATGATTGGTAGTTGGCCTCTAAATCAAAAATACCAAACAATATTTTAAAAACATTAACTTCTTTTATGTCATAAGAAATTAAAAAAGATTATTCATTTTTAAATTACTTTTTCAATATACCTAGAAATAAAGAAAAGAGAAAGGTGTAATGGGGTTGTCAAAATCTAAAGCTATTTATTTTTATTTTTATTTCTAAAGATAATTATTTTTATTTTTATTTTTATCCTTTTTGGGATGGTTGTGGGGTGGGGATTATGTTGTAACTCAAAATATTTTTTATTTTTTAAAAACTATTTACCTCCATGACATATAGTCAAATTATAACTTTATAATTCAACCTTATCCACCAACATTAAATCCATAACTTGGAGCTTCCTAATGAAGAGGCTTGCCACTAAGCTAACATCTCATTATGTATGTGGGATTGCATATGTGTTTGAACCCCAAAATAATTGTAATAAAGGTATGCCCCAAGCTATATAGTCCAATTAAAAATGTATAACTCATCATTACCCACTAAAATCAAACCCTTGATTTGGAGCTTTCAAATCAAGAGTCTTACACTAGATGAACACCTCATTATTAGCCTATAAGTACCATAGAATATATACCCAACATGATACTTTGGTATAACTTATCTAGAACATAGAGGTACTCTTAAGTATAATTCAAAGTACAAATTTTTTTATCACATAATACTTTAGAAAAGAGGAGAGAAGAGGGAGATATTGGAACCTAAAACTTATATTTTGGAAGGATGTCAAATCCTTATATATATAAAATTAAAAATAAAAATTTAGAGTATAAAAGAATAGAAGTATTGCAAAGAGGAGAAACTTCAAATGAACAAACAAGAAAGACCTAACAATTTTGAGGATGCCTTTTTAGGTTTTCATCCTTGTAACCAATTTTTAAAAATCTTCCCTCTAGGGTAGAAAATTAGACATTCCATAAAAAGATGAACATTAGATAGAGAAAAAGGAGGCCCCTACCTCATCACTAGAATCAACATTATTAACACATATTATCTCCATATCTTAATCAATAATTACATACAAATTATTAGTAGTTAAAATATCTTGAACATACTATTCATTTTGAAGATTTAACATGTAATTGTTAATAGATAAATTTCCTCAATGTTTTTTTATTATGAAAAACTATTTAGAAATCATTTGAATTAACAAAAATTTTTTATGATACCTTAGGAACAAATATTTGTATCCCCTTAGTCATTAAAGAATTTTTTGAAATTAATTTAACTAAAACCTTCCTCAAAGGTTCTTTTTGTTGAATAACAATAAAAGAAAAAGATGAGCTAACTACTAAAACATCAACCAAAGAAATTTTTGTAAGATTTATAACATATGTAGAAAAAATCTTAGTAGGATCTAAACCATTTGTAGAAGAAGCTTTAGTAGTATTTTTAGTATCTTGGTATTGACATGCTTGCATAGCTTTTTTTCATAATATAAAAGGATATGAATCAAACATAGGATCCTCTTGATGACAATAGTGATATGACTTTAGAATATTATAATAAGCAACTTTGTACAGATAACTAATTCTACCAGCACATAGAAGATTTTCTCACTTGAGTGAATCAACCACTAGCTATAGCTAGGGTTTTAAAATGCTTAATTAGCCTAATTTGAAAGATAATATTCTTTTCAAATTTTTCAAAAATCAATGAAAGATTTGATAATTTAACAAAATAAGAAACCCTTCAAAGTTCCAGATATGTTAGATTAAAAGAGGGAGTCCACTTTCAAATAATTAATAAAGCATAATGATGATTGAAAACAACAATATCAAGGGCTTTAGAAACCATCACCGAATCAACAAATTCTATCAACAAAAATAAGTTTGATAGATAATGTGTGTAGATAATATCCAATCCTCAATCTTTTGAAACTAGATTTAAATAACCTAAAAAAAACTTGAGGAACGAGGTAAATAATCCAAAACTTACATAAAAACATATCTTCTAGAAATTTTCCAAGTAATAGATTCATATAAATCATTAGGTAACTTGTAGAATGACAAAGAAGTGGTAGATCTACTTGAAGGATCATCTGTTGAATTAGCAGCATTACATATAATTCCATATAGATTTCCTAGAGAAATATCAAATCCATTAGAAAAACATCAAATTCGTTGAACAAACATCAACTCTATAGACAAATAGAAGTTCCCATTTATAAAATTTATTTTTTTATATGTGATGAGTTGTCGATTGGCCACATCGACGAGGCCTCGTCGACTAGGCCCCGTTGACACAAGGCCTATTCTTGCCTATAAATACATGCCAATCTGCCATGTTTAGGGATCATATTGTCATAGTTGTAGCAAAGCTCTTGCAAATTTTACATTCGAAAGTTAGAATATTTTCCTGAGTGCCTATAGTAGGAGTCATTGAGTGTATGGATCTTTATTTGAACATTGTTGTACCTAAGCACGGTAGTGTGTGCAACAACAAAGATGAGCTTCTTGATAAACCTTGTAGCATTATGGATAGCTTAAATGTTTTCTTCATGCATTTAATGTTTTCAATCATTTATTCAATGTTCTTCAGTAATTAAGCTAATTAAATAATTAAGATAAACTAAATAGCCATTAAGTAAACGCATAAGTACGATTACTTTGAGCATGTGTATGACGTTTGGTAATCCCAGTAGAAGTTAACACTTGGTAACCCTGCAACATTATATGTGTTTAGGATGTGTATGACAAGTGGGACTGAATACTTATGTTAGGACTAGTTAAATAATAGTTGACCCATTAGATTAAAGTAGACATTAAATTACTCTATTCTTTATCATGTTTATTTTAATCACCAAAACCATAAACTATAAATTAATAAAAATCATGTGCCTCAATTACACTTAAACCATATCCTTGAGCTTCACAAGTGTAGTTAGGAAGACAACGAACATTCTCAATGCCCAGTTTACTTCCTAGAGAACTAATGCACCAGAAAATAATAGAGTTCATAGAATTCAACTAGATCAAGCGTGAATGCCTTGGGATTCACATGGTTGGGCGTAGGGGTACATCTCATTGCTCATCATTGGTGCCATTGTCAGGGACTCTTTTTTTTTTAAACATGTACTATCTAGGATCAGTGAACATCATTAACATCGTTGGACGAACCCTAAGGTCAACATCATTCTCACATGTAATATAATTACATAGGCACATTGATATTTTAATTATTTTTCAAAATGTCTTCTTCTCATACGTGTGATGATGCTAAACTACCAATTCCTCAAGAATGTAAGGTGGTATATACTCATCCAGATGAGTATGAGCCTAATTTCACCTTCATCCTACATTTGGATGAATAATTGCAATGACATGATATGGAAGGCAACATCATAATGTCTCCTGATCAATCTATGCTTGTAATGCTACTTCAAAGTCTTAAGAAGTTAGGCATCCAAGATCTTCAAGAGGAGTATGTTGTGCATAAATACGACTACCAAGACTACCATCCCACTGAAACATAATGTTGGAGAGATCAACACCAGGAGAAGCACCATGAGTTTGTAAAGGGGAAATGATTCACCAATCCCTTGTTCCTGCTTAACCAAGAAGATAATAAGGACCCTCCCTCTAGGGGCTCTCTACATGAAAATTCTCCACCCCTCATTACTTGTGATGGGGATGTGGTCTTGAATCTATGGTACACTATCAATAATGCAAGGTTAGGTAAAGACAACAGTCAAGGCAGGGACTTGGAAAAGCATCAAGATGATATGAAACTTGACAAACATGGTCATGACAACTAAGGGAACTTGGCAAATACCATGGTGGTGGGAATCCTCCTCCCTCTTTACCCGCTTCATCAGCATCTTCTTCTTCCTCTTCTAGTTCTAAAAAATTCCACAGAAGGAATAATTGTGATGGAGGTGAGTAGAAGGACAATAATACTGATCGCCAAGCCCATAATGAACAAAGGGGTAACAAAGGACATCATTGGTGACAACAACATAATGATGATGATGAGCCTTTACCAGCAATTCAAAACATGTTAAATATTGCAAAGGCTGTGAAAATTCCAACTAGGCATGTGAGAGATAGTCAAATCAAGCACTTAGACATGAATAATATCCTAAGATTTGAGGGGGGATATAACTCTGATCTGCAGAATCATCTAAAAGCCTTTCATAATGCCTTCACCTTACAAAACATAGAAAAAAACTAGCAAAAATTGAAGTTGTTCCCCATGACACTCATCAAAGAGGCAAAAAGCTAGTACTAGTCCTTGAAACCAAAATCCATTCACAGATGGAGTACCATGCTAGAACTATTTAATTACAAATACCAAACATACTCCCAAGTGTCTAATCTAAGAAGGAAAATCCAAGGCTAAAAACAAGGAACACATGTACCCTTGGATGTCACCATGGCTAGATATTATTCTCTCTTACACTGATGCCCTGGCCATGGTTATTCTTAGAGGGAACAACTTTGCTACATCATAGATGGGCTCAAAGTAGAGACCAAAAGAACTCTTTAGGTTTATGCCCAAGGGAGACTGTCCAAACTAAGAGCTCATCAAATACAAAGGCTGATAGAGTAGGTAGAAAAAGAAGAAGATGAGTTGCAAAAGAGTGAGAGTGCAAAAGAATATAGTAGGGACCCTTTCATCAAGAAAAGGAAGGTCTGATTCTGTGATGAGGAGGAGGCACCACTTAACAAGGTGATGAATAGGAAAACCTTACCCATCTAAAAATCTATTTTTGATATCTCAAAAAAGGTTAATAAAATATGGGACTCTTTAGATGAAAAATTCCAAATTACTATAAAGATTGTTGAAGAATCCAAAGAGTAGAATAGCTATCACAACTACAAGAGGCAGAAAGAAGCTGAACATGCCTACCAAAGAGGTAATGGAAACGCTGTTGTAGTAGAAGAGGCTATGGAGATAGACTCTAATAATGATGTTGGATGTGACATTTGTCAATATGAACATTCCAAGGGATGTTTCCCTATGGTTTCATACTTACAAGAGTCTAGGGTATACATGCTGAATCCTCAACTAGCAAGGAGGCAAACACCCAAATGATTTTCTTATCCTCAAAGCATCCAAGGAAGTTCCACTAGCAACAACAAGTTTACTATCCAAGTGGAGCTCCACCAGAACTATATGAGTAATACTAGTAGTAGCAACAACCATAGTCATGAGGGATACCATAACTAAGATAATAATATCCTTACAGGCAACCATATCCATATGGGTACTATGTTCAACAACCTATTTCTCCACATAGCTCTACCAGCCATGCCTCATTCCAACATCACTATTATCCTCTAGAGTATCATCAAATTCATTCATCATCTACTCAAGGGAAGTCCCCATAGCCATACCACCATCTACATCTATCTACACACATCCATTCACTCTCAACCTAGTTACCTCTTGCTCTATCCATGTAGGATGAAATTCCCTCATAGTTGTAGCAACGAAATGCTACTAGGGCTATAAATTTAAAACTAGCCTTCCAATGGAGTGGTTCAAACAATCGATCCAAGAAATAACCATTTTTTGACCCAAAAGTCCTCCAAAACCCTCACAACCTAATGCGGGTAATCACCCTAAATCTCCAGCACCCTCATCCTCTACATTAAACACATTCAAGGACCCTTCAAACCAAACATCACCTAAGATCCACACTATGATGTTAACTCATGCGATCTTCAATTGGATCAAGGTTGGTAACCTTCTCACAAAGGGATCTAACCTAAGAAGTCCTCTTATTTACTTCCATATTGTAGGACATGAGCCATGCAAGGCTCTTCTTAATTCCAGTTCTGGTGTCAATCTCATCTTCCATGACATGTATAAGGCCTGGAAAGTACCACCTCTCAAAAAGAGCAATATCTATTTGGAACTGGTAGACTAGTCAATCATGTTCCTTTAGGATTAATGGAGGACATTGGGACTACATTTTGTGGATGGTCCTATCCTATAGATTTTCTCGTGATCAAGGTAGACAACTGCAAAGGCAACTTCCCCATCATTATGGAACATGCATGGTTAAGCACTATTGATGCAAGAATGGGCATCAGGGACCTCTCCCTGGAAATCTTCAAGGAGAAAAAATTTGGATGACTTGAGAAGGAGTGAGTTCCATGCATCACGTACAATGATAATGGGTGCAATTGCATGTAGAAAATATAGTCCATTAAAAGTACATTCATTAAAGCATGCAATCAGTGTGCACATAAAACCAATATCCATAGGTTCTTGTATGTAGCAGTTACAAAATAGGAGGGCACCTAGTGGTTGACAACTAACTCTAATAGTAGCACATTATGCATGAAACCTACTAAGAGCTTGACATATGCTTATGTCGAAGGCATGAATGAACTTGAGCGAGTTCAGCATCAACTCTCTGATGATGAAGTTGATAATACCTATTGGAAAGAGTTGAAAATCCTTGATAATTTTAAGCTTGAGCCCCTAAAGTTAAAATCTCTACCAGCTAGCATGAAGTATGCATTTTTAAAAAATGGCAAGCCAGTTATAATCAATGCAAATCTTGCTCCCAAACAAAAAAAATAACTATTAAAGGTGGTCAACAAATGGCCAACAACCTTTGCTTGATCATGTTCTAAACTAACCAAAATTGATCCAAGGATATGCCAACACTATATCTACATCAACTCGACCATGAAACTAAGAAGACAACCACAAAGGTGGTTGAACCCCAAGTTGAAGCAGATTGTCAA
>MNCI01025436.1:33355-70139 GCA_015680685.1 Gnetum montanum
CCTTTCCCTCATAGCTTAGGAGATAAACTGAAAAATACCAAAAAAATCACATACCTCAGACTTGCTTAACCATACACCGTGACACCTACAAGCAAGCCTGGGAAGACAACAAACGATTAACCCCAAGTGTTTCTTGTGGTGTTAAGGCATTTAGTCTGCGGATTTTGACCGGATCGTGCGTGCACGCTCATATTCATATGGTTGAGTGTAGGGGTACCTCGCCACTCATCAATTAGCATCATTGCTAGGAATTCTTTTTGTTTAAAACATGTAGTATCTAGGATTAGTGAACATCATTAACATCGTTGGACAAACCCTAAGGTCAAAATCATTCTCAAATAATATACTCACATAAGCACACTAACATTTTATTTGTATTGTAAAATGTCTTCTTCTCACAGGCATGATGATGCTAAACCATTAATCCCTCAAGGATGCAAGGTGGTATATACTCATCTAGATGAGTATGTGCCTAACTTCACCTTCATCCTACATCAGGATGAACAACTATGATGATGTGATATGGAAGGTGACATTGTAATTCCTCCTGATCGATTTATGCTCATGATGCTGCTTTAAACTCCTAAGAACTTAGGCATCCAAGATCTTCAAGAGAAGTGCATTGTGCATGATTACGACTATGGGAACTACTAAAACACAATGTTGGAGAGATTAACACCAAGAGAAGCACCATAAGTTTGTGAAGGGGAAACGGTTCACCAATCCCTTTTTCCTGCTTAACTAAGATGACAATGAGGACCCTTCCTCTAAAGGCTCTCAACATGAAAATTCTCCACCTTTTGTTACTATTAATGGGAATGTGGCCCTAAATCTATGGTCCACTATCAACAATCTAGGTTCAAGTAAAGAAGGCAGTCAAGGTAGGGGCTTGGATAAGTGACAAGATGATGAGAAAACTGACAAATGTGGCTATGATAACTAAAGGGGAGTTGGTAGATACCATGGTGGTTGTAGTCCTCCTCCCTCTTTGCAGTCTTCATCTGCATCTTTTTCTTCCTCTTCTAGCTTTGACAAACATCACAGAAAGAACAACCATGATGGAGGTGAACAACAAGAGAATAATGATTATCATCAGGCCCATAATGATTGAAGGGGTAATAGAGGACATCATCAACAACAATAAAATAATGATGATGATGAGCCTTTGCTAGCAACTCAAAGCATGATAAATATTGCAGAGGCTATAAAAATTCCAACCAAGCATGTGCAATATAGTCTGATCAGATGACTTGATATGAACAATATTCCCAAACTTGAGGGGGGATATAATTCTAATCCATAGACGCATCTTCAAGCTTTTCGCAATGCCTGTGCCTTACAAATATCAAAAATGATTAGCAAAAACTAAATTCATTTCCTAAGACACTCATCAAAGAAGCAAAAGGCTAGTGCTAGTTCTTGGAGCCAGAATTTATCCACTAGTGGTGTACAATGCTCGAGCTATTTAACAATGAGTATTAGATGTACTCCAAAGTGTCTAATCTAAGAAGGTAGATCCAAGGATGGAAGCAAGAAAACCATGAACCCTTGGATGCTTCCATGGGCAGATACTATTCCCTCATACAATGATGCCTTGGCTATGGTTATTCTTAACGAGAAAAACTTCACCATATCATAGATGGACTTAAATCAAAAATGAGGAGAACTCTTAGGGTTTATGCCCAAGGAAGACTATCAAAACTCAGAGATCATCAAATTCAAAGCTAATTGAGTAGGTAGCAAAAGAAGAATGATAGTTGTAGAAATGTGAAAGTGAAGAGGAATACAATAAGGATCCCTTCATTAGAAAGAGGGAATTTTGATTTTGTGACAATGAGGAGGAATCACCACTTGATGAGGTGGTAAACAGAGAAACCTTACTGATTCAAAAGTCTATGTCTAAAATTTTGGCTATGGTGGATAAAATGTGGGATTCATTGGATAAAAAATTCCAAACCGCTCTGAAAATCACCAAAGAATCATGAGAGCAGAGTAGTGATCATAACCATAGAAGGCAAAAAGAAATTGAATGTGCCTACTAAAGGGATAAGGGCAAGATTGCTACAGCAGATGAAGTTGCAGAAACTAAGTCAGATGATGATGGGGGGTGTAACATCTACCAATATGAACATCCTAAGGAATATTGCCCCATTGTGTCACACTTATAGGAATCTGTGGTGTATACTCTAAATCCATGACTAGCAAGAAGGCAAACACCTAGAAGATTATCTTATCCTCAAGGCAATCCCAGGTAGTTCCATCAGAAACAACAATATTATCTTGGTGGAACTCCACTATAATCGTACAAGTAATATTAGCAATGGCACCAACCAGAGTCATGGGGGCTACCACCACCAAGGCAGCAATACCTTTAAAGGTAATCAAATTATGTTCAGCAACCACTATCTTCACATGACTCTTCCAATCACGTTTTTCCTTTCCAACATTACTACCATCCTCCTAAATACTATAAATCTTACTCTCCACATTCTAGGAGGGATGCCACCTTTTATCCTTATCCTCCTCCTATTTCTGCAACTATTCCTCCACCCTCAACACAAATACCACCTGTTCCATCCATGCAAGGTGAACTTCCAACTTAGCCACAACAATGTAATGCTACTAGGGTTGTCAATCTACAACTAGTTCATCAATTGAGGGGTTCAGAGCCTTGTTCTCATAAAAGATCATTCTTCTAATCCAACAGCCCTACTAAGCCCTCACAAACTTAGGTGGCCAATCAACCTACCCCTACTTCATCCTCTACAAATCATTCCATCAGGTCCCCTTCAAACCAACTACTATTCAAAATCCATATAGTTATGCTCACCCATGTCATATCTAATTGGGTTCAAGCTGGCAACCTTCCTAGAAAATTAGCTAATCTTGGAAGTCCCCATATCTATTTACAGATTGCTAGGAATGAACCATGCAAAGCTCTTCTTGATTTTGATTCTAGTGTGAACTTGATATCTCATGACATGTATACTACCTGGAGTTTAACACCTCTCAAAAAGAGCAATATCATATTGGAATTTGCAGACTAGTCCATCATTATTCCATTGGGATTGGTCGAAGACATTATGAACACTACTTATGGGTGGTCTTATCTTACCAATTTCCTAGTAATCAAGATTGAAAACTGCAAGGGGGACTTCCCAATCATTATGAGAAGGAAATGGTTAAGCATTTTTTATGCAAGAATGGACATCAAAGATCTTTCCCCAGATATATCTAAAGAAAATACATTTGGAAAGATCAAGAAGAGTCAAGTTCTATGCATCGTGTATAGCGATATAGGGTGCAATTACGTGCAAAGGCTTTGGTCCATGAAATGAGCATTTATCTTTGCATGTAAGTAGTGTGCAAATGCAAATGAGGTAGATATTCAAAGGTGCCTGTATGTAGCAATCACAAAATAAGAGGGTACCTAGTGGCTAACTAGTAATTCTAATAGTAGCATAATGTGCATGGAACCTATTGAGAGCTTGACATGCACTTATGTTGTAAGCATAAATGAACTAGAGCAAGGTCATCACCAACTCTCTAATGATGAATATGTTGATACCAATTGGGAAGAGTTGGAGATCACTGAGAATTTTAAACAAGAATCCATAGAGTATAAAAATCTACCAACTAGCCTAGAATATGTATTATTTAAAAATGACAAGCTAGTTATACTCAATGCCAAACTTGCTCCTAAGCAAAAAGAAAAATTGTTGAAGGTTATATCCTAAACTCATTGGAATTGATCCACAGATATGCCAACATTGCATTTACACTGATCCATCCATGAAGCCAAGAAGGTGACCACAACAGTAGTTGAACCAAAAATTGAAGACAATTATCAAAGAGGAGATTGAGCAACTCCTTAAGGCAGGGTTCATCTACCCCATTGTAGATAGCAAGTGGGTCAACCCACTTGTCATAGTGCCAAAGAGAGATGGCAAATGGTAGGTTTGCATCGACTTCAAGATATTAAACATGGCAACATTCAAAGATCATTTTCCATTATCATTTGTTGAGCAAGTGTCGGACACCATATTTGGGCATTGCTAATATAGTTTTCTCTATGGTTATAATGGCTATAACCAAATCTAGATTGCACCAGAAGATCATGCCAAAACAACATTCACAAGTCCTTGGGGGACTTTTGCATACCGCAAGATGCCTTTTAGTCTATGTAATGCCCGTTCCACCTTCCAATGCCTAGTCTTGAGTATCTTTTAGTAGAAAATAGGTAGTTGAGTGAAGTATTCATGGATGACTTTTTCACTTATGGCGCTACATTCAAGCAAGCCTTGGACCACCTTGAGCAAGTACTAAAAAGGTGTGTGGAGACAAATCTACAGCTCAATTGGCAAAATAACCATCTCATGGTCCAAGAGGGCATTGTATTGTGACATCAAATTTCGTAGGAAGGGATCAAGGTAGACCTTAAAAAGATAAGGTTATCCAAGAAATCACCTATTAACTAGAAACTATCAAAGATGTTCAGTCATTGCTTGGACACACTGGTTACTACCGATGATTTATAGAGAATTTCTCTAAGATCATGAAACCATTGATCAAGCTAACAAAGAAAGATGCTCCCTTCATCTAGACCAAGGAATGTGAAAATGCATTCTAAAGCCTCAAACAGAAGCTCATAAAGACTCCAATTCTACGAGTACTTAATTGATCCATAGCATTCCATATCATGATAGATGCATCTAACTACACCTTGGGAGCCATGCTTATGTAGTTGGATGATAAGAAACATCGATATTACATCCATTGCATAAGTTGAAGAATTGTGGATGCACAACTGAATTACAACACCATAGAGAAAAACTTGATGGTGATGGTGTATGCTCTAGAAATGTTCAAGCACTATGTGCTTGGATATAAAGTGTTTATGTACACTGATCACAGTGGCATCCACTTCCTCATGAACAAGCCAATGATGAGCCCCCATGTCATACAGTGGCTGGTGGTCTTGTAGGAATTTGATCTTACAATGATAGATTGAAAGGGAACTAAGAATGTGGTTGCTGATCACTTGTCTCGACTACAATGGGATAATAAAGAGGAGGAAAGTCTACTCTCTGACCAGTTTTCCAATCAACTCTTCTTTGTCATTGCAATAAATAAACAAATGCCTATAAAACTAAAATGGTATGATGGCATCCTCACTTATCTTCTTACTCAAGAGATGCCACAAGATCTAAACCACAGGAAGAAATAGTAGTTTCTTCATCAGGTTAAGTGCTTCATGGAAATCAACGAACACCTTTACAAGGTGTATGTCGATGGCCTAGTTTGCTAGTGTGTACCTAATGCAAATCAATTGTGTGTTATCCAGGATGCTCATGAAGGTCCTTGTGGGGGCCACTATGCTAGGAGATGTACAGCCATAAAAATCTTGATGGTAGAATACTATTGACCCATAATCTTTAGGGATGCCCACCAATTTCTCTGATCTTATGAATGTTGTCAAAGAGACAGTGGGATGACCACACAAATGGAGGCTCCTCAACAATGCATTCAATGACTGGAACCCTTTGATATATGGAGCATATATTTCTTGGGCCCCATCACATGCATGTCCAATAAGAAGGCATATATAATCATCATCATTGACTAGTATACCAAATGGGCAAAAGTAACAACCATCATCGACTATACATGATCCACTACTACTGATTTGTACAACAAAATGTTGTGAATAGGTTTGGGATGCCATGTGTACTAATTTCTAATAACGGAACCCATTTTACAAGTCCCACTTTTCAAAAACTCATGAAACACTTAGGGGTTGAACATAAATTAACACCCTGTCACCCCCAAGCCAATGGTCAACTAGAGGTGACGAATAGGGAGATTACAAAGATTCTAACAAGAACTATTAAAAACTATATGAGAGACCAAAGCACAAAACTCAATGATGCCCTTTGGACCTACCACTCAACATGAAAAATCACTATTGGCTACTCTCCCTATGAGTTGGTATACAAAAAACTTCCAATGATCCCAATTCAATCCAAGCTTTATACACTCTCAACAGCTTGTGACTTGGATCTTGACCTAAGCCTAGCATAAAAAGAAAGATTAATCAACCTCAATGCGCTAGACTAAAATCAATTGGTGGCATCTTTGAATGAAGTGCATAAGGCATTCAATAAGTAACATCATGATCTTAGAATATGGAAAGTAAAATTTCAACCAAGAGATAAGGTTCTCTACTAGAATCCCACACACGTACCTCAGATAACTAAATTCCAAATGTTGTGGAAGGGGCCTTATATAATTGATGAAACCTTTCCTTCTGAGGACATGATCATATACAAACCTAAAAGCCCAAACAAAAAGTAGTTGATCAACATCCAATAGATAAAGCCTTTCCATGAGCCAAAGCAAGTCAATGCAACGAATACATCAATGGATGGGCAAACATGCTTAATTTTTTGGATTTCCTCCTTCCAACACAATCGTGGGGAAGATGGCCATCTGTGTTAACCATATACGTGGCTTCTCAATTTTTCTATTTCTTATTTTACACATTTTTGCTTTGTAATTTATTTATATTTACACCTTTTTGATTTTCAAAATTTTTCCTATTTTACACCATTTTTTGTTTTATGCCATCATTAGTACATTTAAATCTTTCTTAAGTATTTTATACTTTCTTATATATTCTACTTTATTTTAGTGTGATTTTCTAATTTTTTGTTAATAAATGTGCTTTGTGCCAACAGGACACAATGGTGTTGTAGTTGTTACTAATGGTGGTTTGTGCTTAATGTTTTCTTTGCTAATGTATGGTTTCTATTTCTAAATTTTTGTAGTGATGGCTAAGTTATGGTTTCTTTTTCTTGGAATAGGCTATGAGTCCACTACATCTACCCATCCACAAACTTTATGGTTTTCCTTTTTTTGGAAGTTTGAGGTCCCTTTTTATTAAATAAACTTTTAATAAATTTGTGATCTTGGTAGTTTCCAGAATTGGGAAGGATTCAAGGGTTTGCACAAGCTGTGACTTCAATGGGACTCAATACTCTTTGTACTCTTATACTTGCTCGGCTGCATGAGTGTTTTCATAAACTTCTTACCATTTTATGTTAACCAATAACAAGAAGTTAAATAAAGTCTTTTCATGGTGTGGTTTCCATCCAAAAAAAGGAGAGAAAAAATAAAAATAAAATAAAATAATTATGGGAATTTAAGGCACACCCCTTAGATAAATAAACGAGCTATAAGCACTAGTTATGGAACTAGAAAGACATGTTACCCATGCCTGAAGGTCCCCTCTAACTAAGGCCCTCTCTCATTTCCTGCTTTTCTATTCTTTTCTTTATGGAATGATGATTATTTTGTGGGAGCACTCTTGTATCTTGAGGGGATGGATTGATCTTCGAGTGGCAACGTGAAGTCACTAAACATGGTTGGTTTTGGTCCAGACTAAGGATGGATCTTCTTAGATCATTTAAACATAAATCCACTAGGGACTTCTTATGATCTCAATTCAGAATTCCATTCTACCTTTCCCATCATCCATCTATGCTAACCATAACTCATCTCACTACTAGTATCCATGTTCTTGATTTGGTGTCTTTGTTTGACATACTTGAATTTTTTGGTAGACTCTTCATGTTTTGATCCTTAACTTCCATCAACCATTAATCACCTATGGGATCCACGGACTCCTTAGGTTGAAGTTATGCAAGGGCAAATAAGGAATATGCCTACTATGGGAAGGATCCACTTGCATATTTCATGTTTAGGTTCATTAATCACCTTATCCTTAGACATTCTTGCAATTAGAATCTTTTGTACACCCATCTTCTACATCCAACTATGTGCTTTTTTACATATTTTGTTATATACACATATTCGTCATAAAATTTTTCAATTTTGGAGCTTTCAAATGCCCTCTTTAATGATTTCATCATGTTCTTGGCTTTTCTAGAACTCCATGAACTCCAAGTTCATTCCAAAATTCTTCGTATTTTTCAAGATATTCAAGTTTGAAAATTTAATCTACAGGGTCCGTATACATGGCCCCATCAACAAAGCCAATGCATATACGAGGCCCCATATACATGGCCCCATTGATGTAGCAAAAAAATAGTATAAATATGTGTGATCCCTCTTTGAAATTTTCATATTTTCTCACAAACGCCAAGGAAGTTTTTAAAATTTTTAGAGCGCATAACTTCCTAACCGTTTATTCAAATCACTCTGTTCTTCAACCCTATAGCTACTAGAGGTAAGCTCTTAGTCATGGGGGCCACAAATATGCAATTTTTTATTAAAAAAATTTCACCATTTTTCTAACTCCCACAAAGGTTTAACTCAAAAATCAACATTTAAACACCAAATTATAGAGTTAAACTCTTCCAATGAGCTACAATGATACTTATAATGAAAATTAATTAATAAAATAATAATAAATATTAATCTACCATGGTCCAACCTTAGCCAAGTGTAACTAACTAACAAGATAAGGCATTCAAAATATTCAAAGTTACATGTTATATCTACTAATCCATGGATGTGTTGTGACCATAGATGACACCAAAAGAAAATCATACGTAGGAAGGAGGACCATCTCAACCAAAAGAGAAATTGCCAAGAATGAGAAGGGGCTAAGAATAAGCCTAGGAAAAACCACTTGCAACCCATGCCATAAGTCCTCTTAGGGAAGAGGCTAAGGTGGAATCTATTCATCAAATTCTAGAACCAACAGCAGCAACAGAACATTCCCACCAGGATGAGGCACCAACATAGCAAGCAAATCTTGAGGTGACCCTGACATAAGCCTACCTAAATCAAATTATATTAAGGGAAGTCCAAAAAATAGTGTTCCAAGAGTTAAACTTTGGCTCTTTCTTGGAGCAAGCACCTAAAGAAGTAGAAGACCAACTAGGGGCCTCTCCCATGTGCCCAATTATCACTTTCACCAGAGAGTGGCACATGGGAGAGACATTCTTATTCTTGAAAAATAGGTAGGTTGTTTTAATGATCAAAATGAAGGACATATCAGTGTCCTACTTGATGTAGGCCATTGCTAAAGTGCTTGGGTTACCAGAAACAAGGGTGAATCTCATTAAGACTCCAATGCAAGCAGATCCCAACATCAAGAAGGAATGGGTGCAACAATGCTATGGTGTTGACCACAAGGAGTTTAGTGTGCTCACACTAGCAAAATGGATCCACTACAAGATTGCAGCCTTTCACCTAAACCCCACAGTGAGGCCCAGAAAAATCACTGCTTTTTTTGCCCATGCATGTGCCACTCTGGATAGAAGATTCCCTATCAACCTTCCATAGTTGATCTATCTAGAGATGAAAAAGCAATTTAAAGAAAATGACCATGGAAAGAAGGCACTTCCCTTTCCATACCTCATCAAAAAAAAATTTCAAAGTGGAAGAATAGTCCACTATACAAACGATGCTGTCAAGCATGCTCCGACTACTAATTGGGAAAATATGATGAAAGATAAGATGCCTGTAATGAACATTCAAGAAGAGGAGTAATAGCCACCACCTCCACCTACCACTCAAACAACTATGCCAAATATTATTACAACAACCCCATAGTTAAATGAATACCTAGAATGGCTCTTGAGCGAACAAGAGCAACATGCAAGCATGAGTGTCACGGATCCATTTGTGTACTAGCCAGTGATGAGTCACCTAAATGAGGTGACCTAAACAATTAGCCTAATGATGAGAGGTGGATCCATTTTCTCGAGCGAACAAACGTAGTTGTCTATGAGGTCAAATCCTAGCACTAGAGAGATCACAATATCTCTCATAAAATAGCAACCACTCTCAAAAACTTCTGGGAATGCTGCAACCTTCTTGGTGCACTTGTAGGAAGGAAAGGGGGTAACCATGCTGGTGATGTAGCACCAAGGGCAAGAGATAGCAACAAAGGTGGTTGTTGATAGAATTGCTAAAACACTCAATGTACTTGCAGCATCTTTACCAAATGTCACTACACTCAAAGATGTGCAAACATCCATAGGGACCATAAGCAGAAAATTAAGCATAGCATAACATAAAGAAGTTTTGGACTAATCAGTGGGAATCAAACACCCTCTTTCAAATGTTTTTGATCTTCTGGATAGTATCATTACAACCCAGTTAGAGCTACTAGAGGCAAGGGGCAAGAACATCATCTTGGAAGGACAACACAAAATAGCCAAGGAACTAAACGAACACTTGGCTACTGAAGTTGCTAAATTAAAGGCCTAAATTACCAGCCCTACATTTCTCAATCCAACATTGACAAAAGATTAAGCTCTTAAAAAGCTTCACACTAGATTGAAAGGGGTTGAGGGTGCAATGGAGATAGCAGTGTTCTACTGATTCTTGGCAAAGGCTACATAACATAAAATTTAGAAGGCTTTGGATCTAACCCACCAAGAGAATGTGCAACTGGCCATAGAGAACCATCACCTATGAAATGTTGATAGGAATAAATAATAATTGACATACTTTCTCCATCAGCAAGAAGAGAAACTAGCCAAAGTGAACACAAAGCTAAGGAGATTAGTAGTTAAAAATAGAAACCTATCCATGGAGGAGGTATGTGCCTTTTATTAGAAGATTTCAATAGAGGTAGTTACCTAAAAATCAAAGGCTCTCAAATTTGAGAGAGTCAGGATCATTACAGAGATGAAGTTAGTCTACAAAAAGAAGTTAAAAAAAGCACATCTAGTTGATGAAGGCAAGAGTAAATGAAACCCTCTAGCAACTCTAGAAAGGAAGAGAATTGTGGCAACCTATTGTTGATGGCATAGATTCCTATAATAATGTAGAAATCTACATGAAGAAGTTGCAAATTGGGAATATGATAGAATACATGGAGCTTGCTAATTTCTGATATGCAAATCTGGCTATGTTAACTATTGAACAACCATAGTCAGAATTAGAGAAGCAAGTGGCAAACTTGTACTTATTGTATAGGGCTAAGTTTAAGCACCATAAGCACACCAAGTAAAAGCTTGTGGTGGCAAATGCAAAACTTGAGTTTCTCAAGGGTAAATACACTAATCAGAGATCTACTACCAAGAACCTAGCCAAAATAATGACTACTAAGAGCTACAAAATGCAGTCAAGATGTTCAATGTTGAATGCAAATAATTCGCTAGCTAGTTTATCAATGTTAAGCAGTTATTCTCAATAATGCCCTATCCATGGGATATCCTCATTCCAGGCCATATTGGTGATGTTGCGTGGATTGTGAATAATCCTCGAAGTAAGGAGGAGAAGATGAAAGAATTATTGGATGCCTTTCAGCTTCCACCAAAGGTTGCAGCTATAGCAAGATAGCCATAGTTGCCTTAGCCACCACATGTGCCTAAAGCCAAAAAAGGTCTTTTAGAACCTTAAGAGCCTCAACCACCTAGAATTTTCTGATCTTCACAACCTTCTTCATGCCATCAAAGGATGTACTATCTAGTTTTGCATAGTCATGTCATGGTGTTCAATTTTGTGTCATGAACACCACAATTTTTGTAATGTTGTTGATTTGGACACTTTGGCACTTAGTTTTGTCAAGTCAGTTTGTTATGTCAAGAGTTAGTTAATAATCCCTTATCTTTCTAATTTTGTAAAGGAACTCAAGGATGATTTTTTATTCAATTGTGGGTGTATGATGAATCATCATTATGTCACATCGATGAGCCCTCATTGACATGGCCTCATCTATGTGGTGTTGCCCCATCAATGAGGCTGCATCAATGTAGTGTTTGCTACATCTATGAGGCTCCATTAACGTAGCTCTAAAATAAAAACTATAAATACACACTCACCAGCTATGTTTATAGAGGTTTTGTAATAGTTTTAGTAGAGCTCTTATAGTTTTCTCATTTGAGAGTTAGAATATTTCTCTGAGTACCTGCAACAGGAGTCAGAAAGTGTATAGATCTTTTATCAAGCACCATTGTACCTAAGCACACCAGTGTGAATGGCAATAAAGACAAGCCTTTTTATCAAACCTTGCAACACTTGGAATAGATTAATGATTTATTTATGCAATTATTTTTTTCATTAATTATGAAATTAATTAAACTAAATTAGAATTTAAGTAATTAGTTAATTAATTAAGCTAAATAGATTAAACACATAAGTACAACAGGTTTGAGTGTAAACATGTATTCGCTTGGTAATCCCAATAGTGTTATTGCTTGGTTCATCTAATAGCATAGTGCTTGGTAATCCTAGCAATGGATACATGGGTTCAGGATGTCTACAGAAAGTGGGACTAGATGCTTATGTTAAGACTAGTTAGAGATTAGTTAATTAGTTGTTAAAATACTTCAATTCTCTATTTTAAGCACCAAGAGCACAAAACATAAACTAATAAAAATCATATGCCTTGATTACACTTAACCATACCATGTGCATCACAAGTATAATTGAGAAGACAACGAATGACTATTAGGGAAAAGTTCACTTCCTAGAAGACTAGTGTACCAAAAGACATAGAGTCTGCAAAATTCGACCAGATCACATGTGAACGCTTCATGATTTGTATGGTTGGACATAGGGGTACCTCTCAACCACTCATCAATTTCTGTATTTTTAATCCAATCTCATTTTGAGCCCAGAATTGTTTAACTGCAAGCTTTATTAGCATAATGTGAACTAATGAGCTTTCCAAATAATATTTGAAATGCTAAAGTTCTTTAATAATTGCGAATGCTAGTTTCTCTAAGTCTAAATAATTTAGCTTTGAACCTTTCACTTGATATCCAAAAAATCTAATCAATTCATCTTGACCTTCATCCTTTTGAGTTAAAATAGTAGCAACTAAATCATTGGAAGCAAAAGCATATAATCAGAAATCTTCTTTCAATTTTGGTTTTACCAAGTATGGAGTTTCTTGAATGGATTTTTTAATTTCTACTAAGGCTCTCTCTAATTCTAGAGTTTTCTCTACTAGGACATCTTTCTTTAGCATATGCATCAAAGGTTTAGTAATTTCAATGAATCCAAGGATAAATTTCTTAACAAAATTTAACTTCCCAAAGAAAGATCTAAGAGACTTTTTACTTGTAGGATGCTCCATATTCTGTATTTCTTGATTTCAAAGCTATCTAAAGCAATTCTTTCTTGACAAATTACAAGGCCTAGTAAACTTTCAGATTTAGCCTTGAAGATACATTTCTTAGGATTTAATGAAATACCATACTTATGACATCTATCAAAAACTTGTTGAAGATGACTAATATGATCTTCCTTCCTTTTTGAAAAGATAGTGATATCATCCAAATAAACTACAAAAAATTCACCTATTAAATCTTTAAAGGCTATATTCATTTCTCTTTGAAAAGTAACTCTAGCATTTGATAATCCAAATGGAATTCTTTAGTAAGCAAAAGTTCCCCACTTGGTGATAAATGTTGTTTTATATCTATCACCCTTATCTACCATGATCTAATTATAGCCTAAAAACTAATGAAGGAAAGAATATACTTGACAAACCTAATACTTTGATCACCATTTCATCAATTATAGGAAGTGGGTATTTATCTTTTTCAAAGGCTTTATTCAAATTTCTAAAATCCACACAAAGTGTAATATCATCATTCTTTTTCCTTACTAGAATAATGTTAGCAAGCCATGTTCAATATTAGACTAGATATATAATTCAAGCTTGCAATAACCTTTTGATATTGGCTTCCATGGCTAGTTCAAATGATGGATTAAATTTCCTTTATTTTTGTTTAACTATTTTACAATCATTTGCCAAAGGGATTTTATATCTGGTCTAAAAGCTTTAAGATCATTGTAAGACCAAGAAAAATTTTCCAAATCATTTTTCAAGAGTAATAATAAATTTTTCTTAAATAATGAATCCTTTGTCTTTGTGACATTTAAAATCTTTGGTATCTTAGTAGATCCAAAATTCATTGCTTCATAAGCTTGATCATCTGGATTCTATATATCTTTTCCAATAAGCAAATTTTTGCTAAAGTCATGTTCATAATCAATCATCTTTTTGGAAATGGAATTTGTCTTAAACCTTGATGTTGTTTCAGGTATGATTTAACTTTTGAATTATTTCTTATTCCTTAAGAATCTAAGCAATTGATCATCATCTTTAAATACATATAAATGTTTTATGTTATATGGTACTAATGGTTGATGTTCATTCTCAATCACTACACCTTCATAACTTTCTATCCCTTTTAAATCTAATGATGACGCTACTTTCACTAAGTCATCTGCTATATAGTTATCCTTCCTACCTATATGTTCTATTTGATAGTGATGAAACTGATCCAACATTTTGTAGACAAGATATTTATAAGGTCACAAGAATGAGCTTTTAACTACACAATTTCTTTTAATCTATTCACAAACTAATCTTAAGTCTCCTTTTATGGTGATTACCTTGATTTCTTTTTCTAATGCTATTTTAATTCTAATACTAAGAGCTTCATATTCAACCTTGTTATTAGTACAAGGGAAAGATAGATGAATTGTGTTTAAAATTTTTGGAAAATCATCCTTTACTAGAACTACTTTAGCTCTTGCACCTTTGTAGTTACAAGAATCATCAAAGTATAGTTCCCACTTCCTCTCATCTTGAGATTCCCCTTTGCTCAAGTTATCATCTTCTTGAAGTGTGCAAATTTTGGTTTCAAAGGTCTTTGTTTCAACAACATTGTTTTTTCCATTTGAAGTAATATTCTTAATCATCGAAGGTTCACTATATATGTATATTTGATTTAGTTTACCTTTCCAAGATAGCCACATATGTGAATAATTTTTTGATATGTAACCAAAGAAATTTTTACTCCAAATTCTACTCAACAAAAGACTGTGTATTTGGTATATTTGCTACTTGAATAGTTAATCTACTTCTTACACGAGATTCAAAAGTGATTTATAATAGAACATTGGGTAATTGATCCACAATCATCACTCTACTTTTTTCCACTTAAATGATCTTTTTATTGGATTGTTTAGGAATCAAACAAAGTTTTTTGCATATAGTGAATGACATGATAATAGAGGTAACTCCAGAATCAACCAAACAATTGTGAAGATATTTGTCCTTTAACTTCATTATTAAAAGAAGAGGAGCTTCTCTATTAAAAGTACAATCACAGCTAGTTTTTGTTTTCTTATCAATGTTATATACATAGCTTAACTCTAATTCTCCAATTCTGCTTTTATCTTTAATAAGCTCTAAATCTTTTCTTTGCTAATCTCCTATCTATAACAATTGATATATGTTGATATTGGCCCTGACATGTTTTATATCTTCACTCAAATCATATTTTCCATCTCCATAAAATCCTAGTTTCTATAACCATTTATTAACATATTTATTTTGAGTACTTTACTCTACTTGATCTTCTTTACTTTTATTCTTTCCTCTTCTACTTGGTTCAAAAAGCTTTCTTTTAGTAGATGGATCAAAGATAATGTTAGGAGGATTAGAAGTAGTTAATCTTTCTTTTTAGCGCATATTATATCCATTTTCTTCATTTTTATTACACTTCTCATCTAACAATATATCCTCTTCAAAACTTGATACGAAAGATGTATCACTAGATCCATTATTAGAAGATTTGCTTGTGTAATGAACACTAGATAGCTCATCATCAGATTCAATATCAAGGAAGTTAGACATAGCAAGATCACTTTCATTCTTATCTTCCACTAATTTATTATCTTGATGCTTATATTTTTTTTTTATTTTCTTCCTTGATTTTAACTTTTGCCAAAGTTTTTTCTAGTTTCACTACTTTGTTGGACAAGTCTCTCGTTACCTATTCTTTTTTAGATTCTTTGCTTGCAAACTCTTGTTCTATCTTAATATGAAATGGCTCTGGTAATGCTTTAAGTTGAGCAAAATCTTGCATAGGAATCATTATTTTCTCTTCTCTTTTTTAAGTTGTGATAATCTCTTCCTTTTTTGAGTTCAAATATTTTTCTAACTATATAGCTTCACTAAAATAGTCATTTAGTGTTAGCAAGTTTGGAGTTCTTCTCAACCAAATTGAAATATTTGGATTCATAGCCTTAAGATAAGTATCTCTAAGCATTTTTTTTATGGTTTATATTACCTTTGAAAGAGCCCACAAATTCATTGAAACTTAATATTAAAATCTCTAACTAACTCTTTAACTCCTTCCTTAGCTTGTACTAGCCCACAGTACAGTTGCTATCGATCCAATTAATTGTTAAACAGGGTTAAGAAAAGATTTTTCAAATCATTTGAAATTTTAGCCATATTCTTTAAATTTTCTATGAACAACCTACAAGCTTAATCTTGATGTTGAATATTTGCATGAGCTAAAGCTAACTCAAATGAGTTGATGTATTCTTCAGCTAAGTAAGCTTTTCCAAAAATAAAAGGATTAGGAAAATACTTAAAAAATACCATAGAAATATCATTATAATTTTGAAATCCTAATGGCGTAACTCTTTTCCAAGGATTCACCATCCTATCAAAATTCCTTTTGATTGATGAAGTCTTAAATTTCTTTGTCCTTCTCTTATAGACTAACAAACTAAATAGAAAGGATGATCTTCTTATCCTTTTAGTCTTTACTTCACTATTTGTTCCAAACTCAAGAACCTTCTTCTGTTCTTCTTCTAATGAATAATTAGTCTTATAATTAGGAATTTCTTTAGAATCTTTGAAATCTTCTAAACTATCAGTTTGTTTAATTATTAACTAAAAATAGTAGCTAATTCTTCCAAGCTCTCCTAGCAACAAAGACAATTTTTGGTGTGCTAGGACTATTGATCTCTTTAGATGTAATGAACTTAGGTAAACAATTTTTAGCCCTCCTTTTAGCACCAAAAGAACAGTTGGCACACTAGGACTATCAAGCTTATGAACTTAGGTGACAAATTTTCTTGCCCTTCTTCTAGCACCAAAAAAATTATTGGTGACCATTTGGGACCACCAATGTTAGGGCCTCTAGGTCTCATGATTGGGGTCACGGGATGTGAAGATGTTCTTCAAATAGGATTTAGGTGCTTTCTAGTCTTTGGCAACACCAAGGCCCAAATACCTTCAAATAAACTTGGTGATTATGAAATGAACTAGTCATGAGTATGTGTTTGTTGTTGTGAATGTTGAAATGGTTGGGTTGTGTATGAGACTATAATTGGCTATGATAAAAGAAATTTAGCTAACTTTGTCAAATACTATGAGTTGTTGATGGTTCCTATTTTTTCAAGTCACTTAGTGTTTATAGTCCCTATAGTACATTACTTGTAACAAATAAAATTTCACAAACATTTGAGCACAATTTTACTAATCTACTTCTAATTTCCCCCAGAGAGAAAATTCCACAAGAAAGCTAGAAATAGAGCAAGATTCAATGGACTTAGAAAGAGAAAAGGAAAGAAAGAAGATTTGTGTGGTATCTCAAACATTTAAACAGGATAAATTGACATGAGAAAATACTTCTCAATAAAGCTATTCCAAGTTAATCTAACTATGAATTGTCCAAACCCTCTAATCTCAACAATAAATTTCATAAAACATAATCTTATTACACTACCAAAAATGTTGCATAAATGACAAAGTACAAGCTTCTCTTTTGACTAGTTAATAGTTGTCGAGAATTGTATTCAACAGAGCCTTTACAAAAATTTGACAATTTTAGGATTGAAATACTAAGGCAATACACTTTATAACAATGAAGATATTTTAGTCATCTCAAAACATCAAAGATTTTCCTAGATCCTCTATGCTCAAAACAAGCAATTTTGTTAAGAAATTACTATAAAACTACTCTAGAGTCTTTGTAACAACATAAACTCTTTTATGGAAAACCTTAATAGAAGTCTAATATTGCGCAAAAACAGAGCTATAAAAGTAAGCTAGAAAAATCTTAAAATTAAATTCCAAGCACAATACTATCTAAAAGATTAGCTAAGTAACTAAAACAAAATGGGAAGAAATGAATTCATAGGATTAAAACAAAGTAGCTAAATTAATGTCTTTAGCAAGCCATGCTTAAAAAGAAATCTTCAATATTCTTCAAAGTTGCTCCCCCAGAAAATCCCTTTCAATTCTACCCTTGAAGACTTTTTATAGTAGCTTTGGGTAGTTGCAATCATCATTAAATATTAAGGTAAGCCATAAATATCTATGGAATTAATTCATAACCCCCATGAGAAGTTGTAACTTCTATAAGAAAGTTAAGCCATGGTTGGCAAGTGTCTCATTACAAATATCAAGGACAAATAGTTATCTACGGCAAATTTCAATTTCCAAAAACAAGTATAAATCCTTTCTTTCTTAAATGGTAAATGCTACCCTCCTTTTTATATTTAAAATTTTGTCAAATGTAATTTTCAAAAAAAAAATATTTGTTATGAAGGTCATGTATCTTTGAGGCCATGTGCATTTACACATCTACATTTGATGCATTATCATTTGGAAGAGTACACAGGTCTCGTGGCCATTATGCCATGGACCATGTCACCTTCATTCTATGTTCAGAGGTAGTTCTGCCATTTCCCTTACCTCACTTCACACTTATTGTTATTTCTACCCAATAACCGTAGATGCTCCCAAGCCCTTTGCCAACGAAGTCTTGGAACTATGTGTCTAGCATCCATGGCTAATTTTGTATTTGACATTTCATCAGTAGCAGCATTAGAGGAGTCATGTTATTGTTGCCTACCTATGTTGCTAATGGATAAGCTACTATTGTAACAGCACCATCTACGCACATCCACCACCTTTGTTATGGTCTTCCCACTATGCCTTGTACCCTATTTCATTGCCACAATAAGCCCTACATTCCACATCTATCTTTAGGTTCATCATGAAGTATCTTCATTCAACTGCTTGAAACACTAGTTGTAAGAGGGGTTCTTTTCTGTGTCATCTTCAACATTAGCATGGTAGCAATGGCCCTCCAAACCCTACTAGCAGTTTGATTGTTGTAAAAGATAAAATATTCTGCATAAATCCATAGTCATTGAAACAAATATTTATTAGTGTTTCCTACCCTAAGGCACTATTCATCTTGGAATTCCTTTCTCTTCCAATTTTGCTATGGATTTACAACTACCTCATTGATATAATTTCATTGTCTTTTTCTTTTACTTTGATCCATAAATCAGCTATAAACACATAACCCTAAGTTTTCAAAGTTTTTTCTTTTGAGTTGTAGGGCTTATGCACATTTTTAACCAAATACTAGGATTTTAAATATTTTTATTTTTACATTTGTTTTATTTTTCTTTGATCATATTAGTTTGATCTTTCCCTCACAGCTGTCATTATTGCCTAATCACCCTTGCTAACTATAGTAATAACTTTTCATCTATAGACAATCTTAAGTGGAAAAATCTTCAACATTATCTCTGTTGCTTGAAGGCTAGAACATTTTCAAAATTTTGAAATATCACCAAACATTTGATAGGCTTGTGTAGAATCATCTTGTATAGGAAATAAAATACCTTATGCCTTCCACTAGTTTGACGATGTTTACAAACATGAATTACAATGTGAAATCCCATAATGTTTGCATGGGAGAATTACCAATTTTACAACCTTTGGCTTGCCATTAAGCTTTCATAGAATCCATAATCTATACCTTTGGTTTTCTACCTTGAAATTATAGATACTTAAGCCTCAAATGTGCACCCTTGAAGATACTTCCCATTCATTCTCTCCACAACATTGTTCATGATTTAATCATGCTTCATATTATTTCCCTTAAGTAAATAATCTAACTCTTTATATGCTAGCATGTTATCTTTCCAATCACCAATAGAAATTAAATTGGGCAATTTATTCTTCATCATGATCTTTTAAAAAAAACTACTCCGTCAAATGGTGTAAATGTGATAACATAGGGCTTCAAGGGAAAAAAAGAATCAAGGAGAGAATATAACTCACTTTACAAATTCCTTGTAATCAAGGTCACAATACAAAATACAAATTACAAAAGATAGAAAATTGAAGGATCACAACAAATTCACTTGATGTAGACAATGAATATTCCAATGAATAGTGCTTGTACAGTGCTTGTCCTTTTCACAAGAAACCCATTCAATTTTATAGCTGACAAGTAATTATCTGCCTGCACTAATGGGATCCCATCAACATGTGGTTTGCTACATCAATGCATACGCATCAACATAGTATTATGTTTTGCCTATATAAGTACACACACTAGTAACATTTATAGCATCTGATCATTAGTTACTAGCTAAACTCTTGCATTTTTATCTTTTTAGAGTTAGAATATTTTCTAAGTGCTTGCAGTAACAATTGAGAAGTGTACGGATCTTTATTCAAGCATTGATGTACATGAGCACCTTAGTGTGAACGGAAATAAAGGCAAGCTTTCTTAATAAACCTTGTAGCACTTGGACTTAGCTTAATGTTTACTTCATGCCTCTATTATTCATGCAATTTAATTTAATGCATTTGATTAATTAATTAATTTTGAATAATTAATACACATAAGTACAACCATCTCGAGCATACGATTAATGCTTAATAATCCCAGTAGCGATTAGCGCTTGGTAACCCAATAGCATCGTACATGTTCAAGATGTGTACAGTAGATGGGAATGAATACTTATGTTAGGATTAGTTAAAGCATTAAGTAGTTATTAGAATAATTAGACATTTAATTACATTATTTTCAGCATTTAGGCAAATTAAAAGAAAAACATAAAAATGACAAAAATCATATGCCTCAATTACACTTAGCCATACCTTTGCACTTCACAAGTAAAAATAAGAAGACTACAATCACTTCAATTAGATTCACTACCTAGACCCCATGTACTTAGAGAGCTAAAGCCTATGGGGTTTGACTAGATCACTTAGTGAACACTAGTGATTCATATGGTTGGACATAGGAACTACTCACTTCTCATCATTGGCACCATTGTCAAGGACTTTAGTTAGCTACGTGTGCTACCTAGGAGTTAGTGAAATTATATAATGATGTTTTAATGAACCCTAAAGTCGATATCATTAAGAAAAATAATAATAACAACAAAAGCACACTATTTTTCTTCTAATCAAATATGGCTTCTTCTCATAGGGGAGATTCTCCACTACTATATGAAGGTAGATCTAATCAGCAAAGACATGAAGGGTCAAACCCACCTTTTCCCCAACAATGCAAAATGGTCTATACTCATCTAGATAAGTAGGTTCTAGACTTCACGTTCATCCTGCAACAAGATGAATAGATGTGGTGGAGGGAGATGGAGGGACAACATTGCATTACTTCCTAGTCAATCGGTTCTTGCAATGCTACTCCACACTCTCATGAAATTGGGCATCGCAGGGCTCAATGCTGAATACGTTGTGTAGAAACATGACTATCAGGATTATCATCCCACTGAGGCACAATGAAAGAAAGATTAGCAATAGCATGCTCGCTACGAGGCATCAAAGGGGAAATGGTTCACTAACCCTTTGTTCCCGCTAGGCCAAAAGGAAGGAGAGTATCCATTCTCTAGGGGTTCTCAATACATTAATTCTCCTTTTCTCTTCTTTGATGAAGGGGATCCATACCAAAATTTATAGTCCATTGTAAAAAACCTTGGTTCAAGAAAGAATGGATCCCATGACATTGGTGGTTGCAAAGAAGGGAGTCAAGGTAGGAACATGGACAAGCACCATGACAAAGTTAAACATGGTGATCATGATCATGACCAAAGAAGAGGGAGTAGTAGGCACCATTCTAGTGTTAGTCCTCCTTCCTCTTCACCTTCATCATTCTCATCTTCTTCCTCTTCTAGCTTCACTTAAAGCCATAGAGGACAAGACTGCGATGGAGGTGACTAATGGGACAGAGATGATTGCAGGTCCCACTAGAATAATAGAAACCAAGGGCATGGGCAATCAATGGAGGTCCACCACCATGAACAAAAGGGACAATAGAGTGCATCATAGGCATCAAGGTCATCATAGGGGATATGACTATGATGAGCCTTTGCTTGCAACAAGAAACATGTTGAACATTGTAGAGACCATGAGAATTCCAACGAGGCATGTGAAAGACAACCAAATTAAACAACTGGACATGAAAAATATCCCCAAGTTTGAAGAGGGATACAATTGTAATCCACAGAATCATCTCCAAGACTTTCACAATTCCTATGCCTTATAAATTATGGAAAATAAATGGCAAAAATTAAAGTTGTTCCCTAGGACACTCATCAAGGAGGCTGAAAGCTGGTACCAGTCCTTAGAACTAGAATAAATCAGATGATGGAGTACAATGCTTGAACTCTTCAATGAAAAGGATCAAACATACTCCCAAGTGTCTAATCTGAGGAAGTAGATCCAAGGATGGAGATAAGAAACATGTAAATCCTTGGATATGGCCATGGGCAAATATTACTCTCTATTGCACAAATGCCTAGGCCATGGCTTCTTTAAATAGGACTAGCTCTACCATATTATAGATGGGCTCAGAACAAAAATGAGGAGAACTCTTGGGATTTATGCCCAAGGGAGAATTTCAAAACTAAGGGTCCATCAGATCCAAAGGCTAATTATGTAGGTGGCCAAAGAAGGTGTGTTGAGAAAAAGAAAAGGTGCAGAGGAGTACAACCAGGATCCTTCCATCCACAAAAGGAAGGTTTGATTTTATGACAATGAGGAGGAGGGACCACTTGATGAAGTGGTACAACATAAGAATTTTCTAATACAAAAATCTATTTCTAAAATATTGGCTAAGATATATAAAATGTAGAATTTTTTAGATGAGAAGTTCCAAACTACCCTTAGAATTGTTGAAGAGGCTAAAGAGCAAGGTAGTGATCATGACTAAAGAAGAAGGAAGGAAGTTGAATGTGCCCATCAAAGGGATAAGGGTAAACTTGTCTCATTGAAGAGGTTGCAGATTCTGAGATAGATGATGATGGTAGCTGTGACATCTTCCACTATGAGCATCCTAAGGGATGTTGCCCAATTATGTCATACTTACAGAAATCTAAGGTGTACTCTCTGAATCCTAAATTGATAAGAAGGCAAGCACTTAGGAGGTTGCCTTATCCTCAAGGAAACTATGGTAGTTCCACCAACAACAAGCCTATTATCTAAGTGGAGCTCCACCTCAACCCCATGAGTAGTACCAATAGTGGTGGCATCCATAGTCAAGGGGAATGCCATCAACAAGGCAGCAATACCCTTACTAGTAGCTAAATCCCTATGGGTACTATGTTTAATAGCTGATTTCTCCCCATGACTCTTCTAGTCATGTCTCTTTCCAATATCATTACTACCCTCCTAAGTACTATAGAGCAAAATATCTAAGAGCAGAGTTCCCATTTCCTTTCTACCCTCCTCATACTTCTGCACCTATACCTTCACTCTCAACTCAATTACCACTAGCTCCATCCATGCAGGGTGAAATTCCTATCAAACCATAGCAAAGAAGTGCTACAAGGGCTATTAACTTATAGTAGGTCCCTAGCTGAGTGGTTTAGAAAATAAGCCCTAGAAAAGACCCTTCTTCTAAACCAATATTCCTAAGCCCTCACAGACACCTACAACTAATGACCCTACTTCTACTTCAACCTCTACAACCTCATTCAAGATCCCTTTAAACCAAATGCCTCCCAAAGTGCATATTGTAATGTTTACCCATGCAGTCACTGATTGGATAAAGGTTGGCCATCTTCCCAAGAAGAGATCTGATCTTGGGAGTCCCCTAATCTACTAGCAAATCATTGGGAATGAGCCATGTAAGGCACTTCTTGACTTAGATTCTAGTGTAAATTTAATATCCCATGAAATGTACAAATCTGAAAGTTACCTCCTCTTAAGAACATTTGTCTTGAGTTAGTAGATTAATCTATCATCGTTCCTTTGAGATTGATGGAGGACATCATGACCACCATTTGTGGATGGTCATATCCTACTAAATTTCTAATGATTTGAGTGGATAACTACAAGGAGCACTTCCCAATCATCATGGGAATGGCTTGGCTAAGTACAATAGATGCACAATCAGGAATTAGAGACCTCTCCTTAGAAATTTCCAAGGAAAATGATTTTGAAAAGATTAAGAGAAATCATGTTCCATACATCACATATAGTGACACAGGGTACCACTACATGCAAAAATTATGGTTTCTAAAAAGTACAACAATCACAACATGTAGGTAGTATGTGGATGTGTTTGAAATTCAAAGGTGTCTATATGTAGTAGCCAAAAAATAGGAGGGCACCTAGTGGTTGACATCTAAACCTAAAAGTAGCTCAACTTTGTGCATGGAAAAAATTGAGAGCCTTACAAGTTCCTACATCAAAGGCATGGATGAGATGGAGAAAGTCCATCACTAACTCTCCGATGGACTTAATGACACTAATTAGGGAGAGTTAGAGATTCTTAAATGTTTTAAAGATGAGCCCCTTGAGTTAAAAACTCTACCTACTAGAATGAAATATGCTTTTCTGAAAAATGGTAAGTCAATCATTATCAATGCCAACCTTGCTCATGTCCAAAAAAAGCTGTTGGAGATGGTAAACAAATCACCAACAACCTTTTCTTGGTCATATCCTAAACTCATTGGAATTGATCCTAAGATATCCCAGGATTACATCTACATGAATCCATGCATGTAATCCAAGAGGCAACTGTAGTAGTGGTTGAACCCCAAATTGAAGCAAATTGTGAAAGAGAAGATTGAACAACTCCTCAAGGTGAGGTTCATCTCTGCCATTTTGGATAGCAAGTGGAGTGTCTACATTGACTTCAAGTTATTAAACATGGAAACATACAAGGATCACTTTTTTTTACCATTTGTGGACCAAGTGTTAGATACGATTTCTAGGCATCGTTACTATAGCTTTCTAGATGATTATACTGGCTATAACCAAATCTAGATAGCACCGAAGGATTAAGCAAAAACCACATTCATGAGTCTCTGGGGAACTTTTGCATATAAAAAGATGTCATTTGGCATATGCAATGCCCATACCACATTCCAACATCTTGTCTTAAACATTTTCCAATAGTAAATTGGTAGCAAGGTGGAAGTCTTCATGGATGACTTCTCCACCTATGGGGCTATGTTTGAGCAAGCTCTGGACTATCTTGAGTAAGTGCTAAAAAGATGCATGGAGATAAACCTTAGGCTCAACTAGCAAAAAGGCCACAGAATTTTAGAGAAAGGGATTGAGGTGGACCATGAAAAAATAAGGATCATCCAAAGAATTACCAAATATCTAGAAATAGTTAAAGATGTAAGGTCATTCCTTGGACACACTCACTACTATCGATGATTCATTAACAATTTCTTAGAGATCACCAAATCATTGGTGGAGTTGACAAAGAAGGATGCTCTATTTTTCTGGACAAAGGAATGAAAATGTGCATTCCAGTAGCTCAAGAGAAAGCTTGTGGAAACTCTAATTCTATGAGTTCCTAACCAATCCAAACCCTTTCATATCATGACATATGCATCCAATTATGCCTTGGAAGTAGTGCTCACATAGTTGGATGATCAGAAACATCCTTACTACTTCCACTACATGATTAGAAGCATTGTGGGTGCATAGTTGAACTACACCACAATGGAGAAAGGACTTATGATAGTGGTGTTTTCCTAGAAAAAATTTAGGCACTATGTGCTTGGGTACAAGGTGTTTGTCCACTCTGATAACATTGCAATTTGATTCCTGATGAATAAGATGATGGTGAGCCACCATGTCATATGGTGGCTTATGATGTTGTAGGAATTTGATCTTACTATGGTAGATTGAAAGGAACCTAAAAATGTGATTACTAACCACTTCTCTCGATTGAGATGGAACAACAAAGAGGAGGAGAGCCCACTTGTAGATTAGTTTCCCAATGAACTCCTCTTTGTCAAGGCTATAACTAAACAAGTGCCCACTAAACCCAACTGGTGCGATGACATTCTCACCTACCCTCTTACTTAGAAGATGCCATAGGAATAGGATAATAGATAGAAATAATAGTTTTTTCAACAAGCCAAACGATTCACGAAAATCAACAAACACTTTTACAAGGTGTGCACTGATGGCCTAGTTTGATTATGCATACCTGATGTTGATCAACTATGTGTGTTCTAAGATGCTCATGAGGGCCCTTGTGAAGGCCACTATGTTGGGAGACACATGGCCATTAATATCCTCATGGAAAGGTATTATTGACCAACACTTTTTAAGGATGCTCACCACTTCATTTGCTCCTATGAATGCTACCAACATGATGGTGGAATAATTGCTCATATGAAGGGGTCTCAGCAGTGGATTTAACCACTATAGTCCTTCGATACTTGGGGCATTGATTTCATGGGTCCCATCACTCCCATGTCAAATGGAAAAGCATCATAATCACTATTGACTACTATAGGAGATGGATGAAAGCTGCAATCATTGCTAATTACACATCTTCTATGACTACTTGGTTTGTACAACAATATGTTGTAAATAAGTTTGGGGTGCCACATGTACTTATTTCTAATAGTGGTACTCATTTCACAAGCACTACTTTTCAGAAGCTCATGCAACACTTGGGGGTTGAGCATAAATTAACAACACCCTACCACCCCTAAGCTAATATTTATGTGGAGGTTACAAATAGGAAAATCACAAAAATACTAATCCAAACTACCAGTAAATATAGGAAGGATTGGAGCACAAAACTTAACGATGCCCTTTAGACCTATTACTTCACTTGAAAACTTCCTATTGGCTACTCTTCCTATGAGCCTGTGTATAGAAAATTACCAAACCTTCCAATCCAAACAAAGCTCTATACACTGTCAACATCCTATGACCTTGATATTAACCTAAGTCTAGCGTAAAAAGAAATATTAATGAACCTCAACTTGCTAGAGGAGAACCGATTAGTGATTCTGTCATCTAATGAACTACACTAGGCATTTAATAAATAACAACATGACCTTAAAATTAGAAAAGTAAAATTTCAACCAGGAGATAGGGTCCTATGTTGGAATCCCACACATGTACCACAAAGAACTAAGTTCCAAACATTGTTAGAGGAGCCTTATATTATCTATGAAACCTTTCCTTCTTGATCATGTTAATATATAAACCTGAAAGCCCAAACAAAAACCTACTAATCAACATGCAACAAATAAAACCTTTCCATGAACCTAAGAGAGCTAGTGACCAAAACACCTCAATGGATGGACATGCACACTCAATTTCTTGGATCCCCTTCTTCCAACTCAATCATGGGGAGATGGTCATCCATGCTACACAATTAAAGTGGCTTCTCAATTTTTCATTTTTTCTATTTTTCACTTTTTGTTTTACACCATTTTTAGTAAATTTTTATCTTTCTTAAATATTTTACACTTTCTTCTATATTTTACTTTATTTGGGTTGGATTTCTTCTATGCTTTTCTTATGTTTTGTTTTTCTTTTCTATTGCTACAAGGGCTAACTGCAACTATAGCTATCAATTGATGGTGGTTTGTACTATAATGTTATTTGATTGCTAATGTTTGGATTCTATCTTTGAATTTTGGTGTTAATAACAATGACATGGTTTCTTTTTCATGATAACAGGTAGTGAGTCCATGTCATCCACCCATCCACAAAACTTTATGATGTTCCTTTGTTTTGGAAATATGCAATCCCTTCTTAAATGAAACTTTTAATGAACATGTGACCATGGTAGTTTCCAGAATTGGAAAGGATTAAATGGATAGACAAGGGTGTGACTTGAAGGGGATTTGACGCTCTTTATACTTACCTAACCTCTTGGATGCATGAGTGTTTTAATAGATTTCTCATCATTCTATTATTAACCAATAATAAGAAGCTAAGTCTTTGCATGGTGTGGTTTCCATCCAAAAAAATAATAATGGGAATTCAAAGCACATCCCTTAGACAAAATAACAAGCTACAAGCACTGGTCATGGGACTAGAAAGACATGTTATCCATGCCTGATGGTCCCCTCTAACTAAGGCCCATCTTACTTTCTGCTTCTCTTTTCTTCTCTTTTAGGAATGGTTGCTCATCTGTGGGATTGGTCTTAGAGTGTCAATATGAAGTCTCTGAAAGTGTTTGGTTTTAATTGAAACTAAGGATGAATGCTATCAAGTCATATTAACCACAAAAATCCACAAGGGACTTCATGTGACCATGATACCAAACTCCATTCCACTTTCCACCTCATCCATCTATGCTTTCCATACCTCACCTCACTACTTCTTTTAATGTTTTGTTCAATGTATTAGTTTGATATGTCAAAGTTCTTAGATGGTTTCTTTCCTGATTTAATCCTTAATTAATCTTAACCATTAGTCACCCATGGGGCCCATGGACTCCTTGGTTTAATGGCATGCAAGGGCATTAAGGGCATGAGCCTACTATGGGAAGGATCCACTTGCATACCTCTTGGTTCAGCTAGTTAAGCTTTTAAAGTAGTGATCAACTAAGGCAATCCAGTAAGGCTCTTTTAGCCTATAGTTGAAGTACAGGTGAATATGGATATCAAGTTTAGTGATGTAGATGTAGTTATATCCTACAGTGATCCATTTCCTAACCTCCCCTAGGGTGAAAAAGGAAAGAGCAACTAATCGTAGGACAAAGCCACTAATTTCAAGCTTGCATTCAGAGAAATGCATGAAATTAAGAGATTCCAATAGAGTAAGTTTACAAAGTGGATAATTTCTCTCTGTTTAGGAAGAGGTGACATACTAGAACACAAAGAAGTACTACAAACTTTAGATAAATGATGAGTATAAGGGTTTGAGAAACCTGACAAAGATCAATTTTTTCTAGCCATGTCAGTGCAAATAGACTGAGATGATATACCATGACTTGCTACACTTCACGCTCATCTATCAACTTCACATGCACCTTATGCCCTACACGACCCTCACACTCCTAGTCAATCTCCAACCAATTCTTACCCAGATCAGTCAAATAGCTTCACTCGAGCATTGATGCTCAATTTCATAGAAACATAAATCTTGCACAAGTATGCACCAATGCTAATAACAACATAGAGAGATAATTGCCATAAAACTTCACTACTCATATTATTTACTCTGCATTCATAGGAATACAAAGATACAAGCAAAAAAGTGACTAAGGGATGCTTGAAATCATATGGCTAACAAATAAGCTTCCTTAACTTCGATGCCTCTCAATGTTTCCAAAGCCTCCTTTTATAGGAGATCCAAAGCTTAGACAAATGCTAACCATCTCACAATGCACTTTCTATAAAAACTGCACTACCTATAGGGATTGCACTATCTATGCGCATGCCAACACATGTTCCACTAATATTCTCTACTTTTACTTTTACTGTAGAGAAGTACAATCATAAGACTGATGGGCCAAGTACTATACATTTTGGCTGACACACTAATATGCCATTACTTTATTCTGTGAAGTCAAAACTATGATTAGATGATGTCACATTATATGGGGAATCAGGATCTCCCAAGAAATAAAGTGTTTGACTTTTTCCACCTTAAGTAGAGAGAAAGCAGATCTCAAGATCCATTTGGTGGAGCCAAAGTGTTCTTGGAGGATGGCCAGCTTGTTGACACATCTTTTTGATATCATGTACATTGCTTGTATAGATGTCTTAGTAAAAAGAAAATTCCCAGGGCTGGTTCTAGTTTCTCCTTTTCTAGATGATAAATGCTAAGAGATAATAAGGAGTGTATCTATATGTGACAAAATGTCATTCCCTAGAAGTAGGACTATAATATTGGTAATCACCATGATGAGCATTCCTTTGATCATAAAGATGTCAGGGATAGGATCTTGGATACACTAAAAAAGAATGTCCAAATTTAGCCCACCAATCCCAAAAACTATTATCTAGAATTATATTTCCCCATGGATTTATTTCAATTTTATAAACATGATACCTATTGGGACAGTAATATGACCAATGGAAAATCTGTGATGATCATTGGATTTGGAAGTTTAACTAGCACGACTCTACAGGGGTACAGGTTGATATATGAGGGAAAGTAGGTAGATGAAGGGAGTAGAAATTTTTGACTTTCATGGTTAAATATGGGGCTTGTTCTATCAAAACTTAAAGAAATTCATATAAGACATTTTTATGACCATGGTGGATTCTTTCATGTTCTGGTGACAGTATATATAACTCCATGTTATTGCAAGAACAAAGAAAAAGGGAGGATCTTAAGGATCATCCTTTAGCTCCTAATATATCTACAAAAATAAAAAATAATAATTTAGTAGTATCAATTCATAAGCTAAAATTCTCTGGTTAAAAGATCAGCTAAACTATTGTGCTTTCCATTTATATACTTAGTGCTAAAATCAAAGTTAGCCAAATATAAAGCCCATCTAATTAATCTAGTATGAGTTACCTTATTAAGGGATTTTGAACTTAAATACCTATCAAAATGTTTTAAATCACTCCTTATTATAAAGTGAGAGTTTTGTATAAATAACCTAAATTTTTCTATATTGTTAACTATAGCAAAAAGTTCCTTATGAGTGCTATGATTATTTTGTTGTGTTTCATTGAACTTCCCTTATGCATACCTATAGACTCTTATGACCTTGTCCTTTTCTTCTTTTCAATTCTGCACCCCAAAACTCATATGATGCATCTGTTTCAAAGATAAGAGTTCCATCCATTGGTAGTTGAAGTTTGATAATTTGTTGCATTGTTGTTTTATGTGTAGGACTGTATCCATGTGATTTTATGTCTAGGGATAAGGATTTTAGCTAAGCTACTCATTGAGTAGTTTTCTATCTCTAGCCAAATACTTGTAAAATCTAGACACATGATTAATACATCCTAAAAATATTTGTAACTGTGTTTTATCTCTAATTACATTTGGAAACTTACTACTTGATTCAAGGATATGATCCTAGAGTGATATGGTTCCTTGAGATATTCTAAGACCTTAAAATTCAATCGGATCCTTGGAAATTTGCATTTTCATTAGAGATAAAACTAATCCATTTTTATCAACTAATTCAAAGAATATTTTCAAGTGTTCTAGGTGTTGCTATGGAGTTTGACTCATTACTAGAATGTCATCTATATATACCATAATAAAGGGATATGCTCCAAAGATTGCATCCATGGCTTTTTTAAAAATGGAAGGGGTAGTTTTAATACCGAATGGTAAAATAGTTTGTTGATACAGACCTCTAGGGACTGTGAAAGTAGTCTTCCATCAGTCTTGTTCTTCTACCTAGATTTTCTAGAATCTTGATTTTAAATCAAATTTTGAATATACATGAGTATGCAATAATCTTTGAAATAAATCATCTTTACTTGGTATTGGGTGTTGGATTTGCTTAATGAGTTCATTCAAGGGCTTATAATTTACTACAATCCTTTTCTTTCCATGCACCTGTTCTACTCGCTTGTTCGTGTAAAAAGCAACACATACAAACATACTATTACTAAATTGGATTAATCCTTTACCTAGTAATTTCTATATTTCCATGTCACACTCCTTTTTAAGTGAAAGAGGCACTCTAATATGATATGCTTTAGCTTTTAACTTTATATCATCCTTTAATTCAATCCTACACCAATGTTGTTTCTTCTTTCTAAAGAGAGTTGGATCTTCATGGGCCAAAGTTAATAACTATTTTTAGTTTTCTTCAAATTGATCTTTTAGCTTTTCAACATTGTTGATCATCCATGGTTTCTTTTCTAGTTTCATTTGCTTAGATTTTCGGAACCTTTCTCTGTAGTTGCTTATCCTAGGAAATCTATTATTGGCGAATAAGATGTGAGACTGGGCTATAGTATATGGTTCTAATCTCTCTAAATTATATGTTCCTAATAATAAGTCATATGACCTCATATCATAATAATTTATTTGTATATAGATGAGTTTATTATCAGAAGTCTCAATTGGGATAGTGGCCTAGTATTCTTGCAGTGCTTTTGGGTGTTAAATGTGACAAATGTCCTTTCTCTTTTTTCCCAAAAATGTGATGAAATAACATGCCATCTTGTCAAAGATAGTTCTGCTCCACTATCTATCAATGCATCTACAGGATGAGACTTATAATTCTCAAACTTAATCATAAAAGTACATAAAGGTAGAGTAGTTATTTTTTCATTCTTATTTACTATATTCACAGGCATAGCATTACTTTCTTCTTAATATTTCTACTGTTGATAACTTTCTTCAATCTGTTCAAGTTCATCTAATTCATTTCTTACCCATGAAATATATTTATGTAATTGGGCTATTCTCTATGTTCTTAATAGTGATTCATCAAGAGGAGGTGTGTTCACCTATTGTTCTCCTCTTTCTTCTTTTTTAGACTCATTTATGTCTTGTGATTCTGGATCTAATCATGGTTCTCAGTCTAGTAGTTGGGAATCTAGATACTTGAACAAACATTCTTCTATTAAGTACTGTTATTCATCTAGTTCTTGTGTCTTTTCTTTAATTCCATGTCTTAGGAACATAATTTGTTTAACGTCATCAATGGTGGTTCATTCTAGTTGAGCTTCTAGCTTATTTAACTGATTTTTCATAATTTGATAGGTTGGGTCATGCTCTACTAGGTCAATGCTACTTATGTCAAATGGTCTTTCTGATAATGGTTTAGAGGTAATAGTTTCTGCATACATAGGTAGGTGATCTATGTATTCTAGTTGATGATCTAGTTGATAATCCATCAATAAGCATAATATCTACATCACATGAGTTGTATCAAGAGATATATATGTTCTATCACTAATGAGGTGATGTAAACTTACTAGATCCTACCTTGTGAGTTTTCGTACCTTGATCCTCCCTTTAGACAATTCTCATCAATATTCATTAAAACTTTGATGAGCATATGCTTTTATTTTCAACACAACATCTTGCAAGATCAAGTGATATTTTCTTTGGATAACCAAATATTTCCAACAACATCCATTCAACTAATTTCTACAATACTAATTATTTATAAACATAAACTAATCTATACTAAGTCTAGCAAGCAAAGGAATAAAGATTTATCATTACTTACATTGCTTGCTTTCTAGCATAAACATGATAAATAAAGTTTGAGATGCGTTCCTCCATCATAGGATATCTCCTTAGCATGCAGCTATTCCTTACCTTTTCTTTCATCATCATCTTGTTTTGAATCTTCAAACTCATGTGAAGTTGCTACTTTGTCATGCTCATGTTATTCAAAATGAGAGGGTTTATAATTTTTGCTAGTTATAGGTACTGATACTTTAATTTCATCATAGACCATCCCTTCCTCTTGTTCATTGGTTCTCCAAGCTTCTATACCTTGCAAGTTATACTTATTGGACTCCCCTTGACAAGACCGAGTAGCCATCTTATTCTACTCTATAGGTGGCTGATAATAACCTTGTTCATGTCCATATACTTTACAGCAAAAATATAGAGGGTAGGATAATCAAACCTAATCTTGTTTCTCCTTTTCAATGATATTAAACTTAACAAGTGTTCTTTTGAGATCCTCTTTCAAATCTTCATTGTTGTACTAATTTTGAAACACTTCTTGATTTTTGCTAGTCCTTGCATCTTATGTGTCCTTACACTTTTGCTCAAATAAATGGGTTAGTAACTAAACCTCAGCCTTTATGCCTAATAGTTTCATTTTTAGAGTGAAGCATATAATATAAAGCTCAAAAATTTAATTATCTTTTCTACACTTATTTTTTCTTGATTTTTTAAGTAAATAATGTAGAGTAATAATTTTCTCATGTAATTCGCTATACCTTTCATCAATTTTACCTTTAGATTCTTCAAGGACTATTGTAGAATTCTCATATGTAAGACACATGCACATAAGATGTGAATTTTTTGTAGTATCATTTACTTCTTCCTCACTTTGTTCATTATCCTAGCTAGTGTAGAAATTTTTCTTTTTCATATCAGCTTTAGATTGGTCATTCTTTGAAAACCTTCCAACACTTGGATATTTAGAGGTCACATGACATCTACCACCACAAACCTAACATTCTATAGATGATGCATCAAGATTTGAATTGTTAAAATTCGTATCTCTTCCCTTACCTTTGGTGTCAAAGTGGTTGAAGTTCTTGCCTTTTCTTGTTAGTAATCTTTGAACTCTCATTAACAAGAGAGCTAATTCTTCCTCACTATTTGCTTCATCTTCAAGTGGTTCCTTATCCTTTGATGAACTTTTAAGAGCAATAGGCTTTTCTTTAATTACACCTTCACTAATGGGGTTCATATCATAGGCAATGAGTGCACTTTGAAGCTCTTAAAATTTAAGAACTGACAAAATCATTAATTTCCTTCATAGCCATAACTTTTGCCCTAAACTCAAGCTACTCTAATCATTTTGATAATCACATTACTTTCAGGTAAATTTTTTCTCATCCCATGAATGGCTACAACTAAATCATTGGCTCTAAAGAAATCATCCTTTATTTTCTCTCCTTCTTTCATTTTGAGTTTATCATACTCACTTTGTAACACTAGAAGTTTTGATTGTTTGACAATAGATGTACCTTCATATGTTGCTTCTAGTGTTTCCCAAATTTCTTTAGTAGCATCCAACTATGCTATTAAATTTAGATTTACTCAAAGCACAATAAAGAAAATTTTTTACATTAGAATCTAACCTAAACTTATAATTTTCATCTTGTGTCCATTTTCTTCTCAGCTTGGTAGCTCTGGTGGTGTTGTTAATGGGCAGTGTATCACCTTTAAGAATCGACTCCTAGACTTTAAACTCCATAGATTCATAGAATCCTTACATTTTAGCCTTCTAATATCTCAAGTTGATCCCATCAAACAAAGGAGGCTTAATGTAAGATGTCCTTTCCATCATTCACTCTCGAGATGTTAAGCTTTAAAAAGATAATACTAGGCTTTGATACCACTTGAGGATCGAGAACTTAGAAGGGGAATTGAATAAGTTGCCCAATTTAAACAACAAAGATAGGTAAAAATTGAAAAACAAATTATGTGGTTCTCCAACTTGGGTACATCCATACTTGAAGGGTAGAATCCTTACACACCTCTAGACTTTATTCCTTCAAAAATTAGTTTAAATTTTACTACAACCTTTACAATGTTTGATCTCTACTTGGAGTGTTTTCTCACTAAAAAGAAAAACACTCAACCCCACAAGGTCCTAACAAGCCAAAAATGTGGTTTTAAGGATCCCATAACCTTTACAAAGAAGTGAGCTTCACATGAAGTGTTTTCTTGCTAGAAACACAATCAACCCTGCAAGATTCCAACAAGTTCAAAAGAGGCCTTCTCATAAGAAGAAAATCAACTCCACAGCTTCAAGGAGAGAAAAAGAATCAAGGAAAGAATGTAACTCACTTTATAAACTCCTTGCAGTGAAGCTAATAATACAAAATAAAAATTACAAAAGATAGACAATTAAAGGACCACAACAAATTCACTTGATGTAGACAATGAATATTCCAATGAATAATGCTAATATAGTGGTTGTCCTTTCCACAAGAAATCCATTCAATTTTATGACCTTTAACTTTCCAAGTTGCCTTTGGAATCTAAGCAATGGTTAGATGGAACATCTCATTCATGCTTGGGATGTCTATCTGCAAACAACTCACATTCAAGTGCAATGTCCCATGGAAAATTGGGACATCTACTATTTGTTGGCACATTTTGGCCATTTCATGGAGCAGACTGGTAAGATTAAATGGGTTAAAAGTTCTTAGAGAAGTGGCTAAAGTTTGGGTTTGAGAGAAAAAATATGGGAGCATAGTGCCTATATCAAGCTTACAAAGGGACCCAAAATCTTTGGACTTGGAAAGATAAAATATATATATATATATATCCTCAAGTTTTGCAGCATATCTTGCTAATCTGGCCTCAACAAGTAGGAAGAAAGATACAGGTTTGTTGACCAGTTGAATACCATGGAAGGATTCTGAGAGAACCATGCCCAACAAAAATGTTGATTTTCTTCTTCTTGATGAAGCTACAAGTGTTTGGATGCTGAATCTGAAAGGATAGTGTAGGAAGCTCTTGATAGAATCATGGTTAACAAAACAACTGTAATTGTTGCACATTGGTTGATCATTGTCAAAAATGCAGATATGATTGCTGTATTACAGCATGAAAAAGTTAATAGCAATTCCCAAAGGTGCATATTTCCAACTTGTTAGCAGATGCATAAAGCAAAAGAAGAGACAAAGTAAGATCCTGATGACACGGAAATTTTCATCCTCTCACATAGTTTCAGGACCAATTTCATCTTTCAGGAAAGGAAATCTAGAAGAAGTGCAACTTCAAGGAGCAATGGCAACCATGAATTCAAGAGGATGCAGTGGCTACCCATGTTGTTGAATTGAATGTTTTAAAAATTAAGGGCAGATTCATTACTTTTCTGTGTGCTCGTTTTTTCGGCAAACAGGCGAAGTCCCAGAAGAAACAAACAAAACATTTTAGAAAACGTTGAAGGTTTCTGCAATTTTCAGAAACCCTCGTATATCGAAACCCTACAAGATGTTGGCCTCCCGCATTCACCGCGGCACATAAATCCCCCGCTGTCGTCGTCGCCGTCACCGTCGCCGTCGTCAATCGCAGGCGGGCGCGTGTTGCCCTGTGCGCCAGAAAATGCGTGTCACTGATTTGCAGGGGCGCGGGCGTAATTTTGTGCGCAGCCAGCAGCAGTGGCAAATGTCCCAAAACAGACATGAGAACTAGGTCCAAGGCCAGATCGGTCGTGGTTGGAGAGCGAGGCTTGGCGGCCAGCGGCGGAGAGAGAGCGCGATCGGGAGCAACGTCCTCTACCGCGTTCTCGGCGGCGGCTACGGCCACGGTTGGTGTTGGAACCACTAGGGAGATCGGGCCGTGAAGACC
>MNCI01025436.1:80956-113555 GCA_015680685.1 Gnetum montanum
GTAGGACATAAAAACATAAAATCTATAAAAATCATATGCCTCAAGATTACTTAACCATACAATCATGACATACAGATAAGCTTGGGAAGACAATGATCAATCAACCCATACTTGTTCCACAAGGGTGCATAAGCACTTAGTCCTTAGAATTCGACCAGATCATGCATGAAACACTCGTATTCGTATGGTTGAGTGTAGGGGTACCTCACCGCTCATCATTGGCACCGTTGCCAAGGACTTAGTTGTTTGTGCGCTAACTAGAACATAGGAAATCATTTACATCATTGGAATGAATCCTTAGGGTTGGTTGAGAAAATAATAAACAAGAATACATTGCACACTGAATAGACAAGTATGTCTCCTTCTTCATATGAAAGCGCCTCACCACCTAGGTCTGAAATAGGAAATAGTCGGCGGCGTAATACACATGACGTTGATCCGCAAATCCCTTAACAAGTTAAAGTGGTATATATTCATCTTGATGAGTATATACCAAACTTCACCTTTATCCTCTATCAAGATGAACAACTACGTTGACAAGACTTAGAAGGTAACATAGTGTTACCTCTCAATCGTTCAGTCCCAAGCATGCTTCTTCGTGCTCTCACACGAATTGGCATGCTGCATTTACATGCAGAGTACGTTGTGCAAGACCATGACTCGAGAGAGTACCATCCCACGGAGGCACAACATCAAAGGGACTTGCAACAGGAGAGACATCATCATTCTTTGAAGGGTAAGTGGTCCCAGGATGTCCCACATGTCTTAAGCAAAAATATGGGTGGTGATCCTACCTCAAGCAATTACCCACACAACGATGTTCCTTCCCTTGACTTTGGCCAAGAAGTTGTGTATCAGAACCTTCATTCCACTATTCATAACCTAGGTTATGATACCCATGGGCACAAAGGGTCTAAAAAAGGGACATGAACACATGATAAAGGTGGACATTCTGATCATAATCGCAATCGAGGCCATGACCGTCGAAGAGAAGGTAGCAAACACCATCATGATGACAGCTCCCCTTCTTCTTCACCTTCATCATCTCCTTCACCCTCTCCTTCAATATCTGGACATGGTCATAAAGAAAAAGACCATGGGGATAAAGGTAGGCAAAGTGGAAATCATAGACGAAACAGCCAGGAAAGGGGACGAGGACACTCTAGAGAGTCACGACATAGAAGAAGGAAGAGTAGGGAACAACGTAGGCATCATAGACGCCATGGATGAGATAATCACGATGAACCCCTACTCGCTACTCAAAGTATGTTGGACATAACTGAGGCTGTTNAGAACATAGAGAATGAATGGAAAAAACTTAAGTTATTCCCATAGACATTAGTTAAAGAAGTGGAAAGCTGGTACCGATCTTTAGAAACAAAATCCATTTGTTTGGTTTTTACCCTTGAGTTATAATGTTGATACTAAGTTATGGTTCTGTTGATATAATAGGCAATGAGTCCATGTCATCCATGCATCCATAAATTTCTATGGTCTCTCTTGGCTTGGAACTGTACAGTCCCCTTCTTAATAATAGAACTATCAACGAATTGGTGACTGAGCATTTCTCAAATTAAGAAAGGACTCAAGGATTGAAAAGGGTGTGACTTCAAGGGGATTTGATGCATTTGTGCTAGCCATTCTCTTGGGTGCTTGGATGTTTTCTTCTTGAGTTTTCTTTACCATTCTAACGTTGCTCCATTTTCAGGAAGCTGAGCCAATAAAAATAATAAGTCTTTGCATGGTGTGGTTCTCATGTAAAAAAAAACACAGTGGGAATTCAAAGCACATCCCTTAGATGAAATAACCATCAAGGCTGCAAGCACTAGTTATGGAACTAAACAAACATGTTCCCTCTAACTAAATCCCTTTCTCGCTTCCTACTTTTTCCCTCCTCTTTTCTTCGGAATGGTGGTAAATCTTTGGTGGAAGCATTCTTGTTACTTCAATTGGATGGATTGGCCAAGTGTATTAATGTGAAGTCACTAGATGTGGGTTGTTTGAGGCCATATTTGGAATGAGATCTACTAGTCACATTAACCATAACTACACAAAGGGGCTGTACACCACCTTGTTCTTGGGACTCCATTCCATTCTCTTCTCCTCATCATTCTTTCTCCATTTTCCACCTCATTTCTGGTTGTATCAATACTCTATATTTTTGTTGATGCATTGTTTTCTTTTTGGTAAATTCTAGTGGTTAAGACCTTAAATTTTACTTTCAAATGACATTTCCAGAGCCTACAGACTCTTTAAATGTGGGATTGTCAAGGCATTAAGGGCATGAGCATGCTTTAGGGAGGATCCACTGGCATTCCTACTTGGTGCATCAGTTAACTTCTTTCCCTTAAACATTTTCGCAATCAACATTTATTTTGTTTATTTCCACCTCTCACATCCATTCTATCAATGTTGTCGTTGTTTCTTTTTCTCCATCTTTCTTATTCCTTATATTTTTCCATTCTATCACTACCAGAGGATCACTCTTAGTCATGGGGGTCCTAGTCCAATTTTTTCAATTTTCTCCTAATCCCTACACCTTACACCTTTGGTAGTCACCAGTGTTATATCTCCAGAATCCATATTAGCCATATCACAACTCAGCCAATAGACCATACATCGAGGCAAGGTATCGATTGCATTGTGATTTATTTATCCTTGCTAATATGAGACTGTGTTGTGTGTGCAGATGACAATCATACAATAATGGACTGGTGCTGGAGGAAACACTTAGGATGGACTGGTGCTAGAATAGTCATACAAGGAACAAGATTGATGGCGTGGCTATGGATGGACAACAGAAGATGCAATTTTGGCATCGGTAGCAACACATCTTCTTCTTTTCTCTCTATTTTCTCTTAGCTACCAAGCAAGGTTGGATGTCAAATGTGTATAGTATTCACTCTTGTGGTCATGAACACTAGTATTGACATGTATTATAATGATGATCCGTTCACGTGTCACCCCATTCACCATTAGTGTCATTCAAGTCAATAATCCCATGCCTTCCCAATATTTTGTAAGGAACTCGAGGACGAGTTTTCATTCAGTCATGGGATTATGATGAGCTGTGATATCGTGTATGAGATATCACGTACACAATATCACATCCGCCCCGTGATATCGCGTACGCGATATCGCATCCCATCTTATTATCTATAAATAAGAGGTAACTTTCCTTGTTCTAGGCACTTAGACTTAGACCCTTAGCCAAACTATAGCAATTTTACCATTCCAGAGTTAGAATAATTTCCATGTGCCCACAGTAGGAGTCTTAAAGTGAATGGATCTTTATTCGAGCAAATTGTACCTGAGCACACATTTGTGTACGGCAATAAAGACAAACTTTATGATAAACCTTGTAGCATACGGACTAAGGTAAATAGTAATTAATTATTGTTGAATGTTTAAATGCTTTCTTAGTTAATTAATCTCTCTCTCAACCCTTGACTCTCCTAGTTAAGTACACTCAATACGACTGCTTCAAGCATGTGTGTGGCGCTTGGTAACCCAGTAACAATTAGCATTTGGTAATCCCAGCAATGTTGCACTGGTTCAGGATGTGTGCGGCAAGTGGGAACGGTAACTAGTGTTAGGATCGATTAGAACTTAGTTAGTAAATAGTTAATATAAGTTATTCACTTAGTTCTCTTCACCTTTCCCTATTAGCGTAAGGACATTAAAAAGATAAAAGCTATAAAAATCACATACCTCAAGCTTACTTAACCATACAACTGTGACAATACAAGTAAGTTTGGAAAGACAGCGATTGATTAACCTTAAGTGTTCCATTAAGGCGCGTAAGCACTTAGTCCTTGGAGTTCGACTGGATCACGCGTGAATGTTTGTATTCGTATGGTTGAGTGTAGGGGTACCTCGCCACTCATCACCCACTCATTATTATACTAAAGAAAGGAGGAAAGTGGAGAGTTTGTATAGACTTTTGGCTATTGAATATGGCAAACTACAAAGACCATTTCCCATTTCCATTTGTAGATCAAGTGTTGGGTAGCATTGCGAAACATTGTTACTACAGCTTTCTGGATGGCTATAGTGGTTATAACCAAATCTAGATAGCACTAGAGAACCAGGCCAAGACAACATTCACAAGTTCTTAGGGAACTTTTACATATAGAAAGATGCCCTTTGGCCTATGCAATGCTCCTACTGCATTCTAATGGTCGATACTAAGCATCTTTTAACAATAGATAAGTAGTGGGGTAGAAGTCTTCATGGATGATTGCTCTACCTACGAGGCTACTTTTGAGCAAGCCTTGGATCGCCTTGAGCAAGTTCTTTAGCAATGTGTAGAGATAAACTTAAGGCTTAATTAGTAGAAGATCCACCTAATGGTCCAAGAGGGCATTGTCTTGGGGCATTAGATTTCAAACAAAGAGATCGAAATAGATCTAGAGAAAGCAATGGTCATCCATGGAATAACCAAATAACCAAAGATAGTAAAAGATGCGAGGTCATTTCCTGGCCACACTAGTTATTATAAGAGCTTCATTGAAAACTTCTCAAAGATTACCAAATTGTTGGTGAAGCTCACAAAGAAAGATGCATTATTCATCTAGACTAGGTAATGCAAGAATGCATTCCAAAAATTGAAGCAAAAACTCATAGAAAATCCAACTCTATGGGTACTAGTCTTGTTCAAGTCATTCCACATCATGATGGATGCATTAAATTATGCTTTGGAGATTGTGCTTACACATATGGACAATCAAAAATGTCCATAATACATCCACTATGCAAGCAAAAGAATTCTGAATGCACAACTGAACAACACCACTACTGAAAAGAAGCTCATAGTAGTGGTGTATGCCTTAGATAAATTCAGGTACTATGTGCTTGGATACAATTTTTGTACACACTAATCACAATGTTATTCAATTCCTAATGAATAAGCCAACAGTAAGCCCCCATGTCCTATGGTGGCTAGTGATCCTTCAAGAGTTTAATTTAATGATGATTGACTGAAAGAGGACTAAAAACATGGTTGCTAACAACTTATCTTAGTTAAGATGAGATAGCAAAGAGGATGAGGGTTCACTATTTGATCAATGTCTTGATGAACTCTTCTTTGTTGGTGTTATTAATGCTCAAAATTCCAAAGAAATAAACTAGTATGATCACATCCTTTCCTATCTACTCATACAAAAGATGGCACAAGAGTGAAACACAAGAAGAAATAGTAGTTTCTACATCAGGCCAAACACTTCATGGAAATCAAAGGTAACCTCTACAGAGTTACATAGATGGCCTAGTTTGATGGTGTGTTCCTGATGCAGATCAACTTTGAGTCTTCCAAAACACACATGAAGGTCCTTGTGGGGTCCACTATGCTAAGAGGAGAATGATCATTAAGATCCTCATGGTAGAGTATTATTGGCCTATGATCTTCAGGGATTTCCATCACTTCTTCCATTCTTGTGACAAGATCCAATATGATGGAGGGATGATCGCATGAATCGAAGGGCCTCAATAGTGGATTTAACCACTAGAGCCTTTTAAACTTTGGGGGATTGACTTCATGGGGTCCATCAATTCCATGTCGAATAGAAAGGCATACATCATTGTGGTAGTTGACTATTGCACAAAGTGAGATGAAGCCACTGCCATCACCGATTATTCATCTTCTATGATGACATAACTTGTACAATAGAATGTTGTAAATAGGTTTGGTGTGCCATGGGTACTAATTTCAAATAATGGAACATACGTTACTAGTGCCACTTTTTGAAAGCTCATGTAGTGCTTGGGGGTTAAACATAAACTAACTCCATATCACCCCCAAGCCAATAGTCAAGCTGAGGTCACGAATAGGAAAATTACCAAAATACTAACATGTATAATTAGTAAATATAGGAAGGACTAGAGCAGTAAACTCAATAACGCTCTTTGGGATTATTGTTCAACATGGAAACTCCCTATTGGGTATTCTCCCTATGAGTTAGTCTATGGAAAACTTCCAACTCTTCTAATCCAAATCAAGCTCTATACACTTTCAATGAGCTATGACCATGACCTAGATCTAAGTCTAGCCCAAAGAGAAAGATTAATAAACCTTAACATGCTAGACAAGAATAGATAAGTGGCCCTATTGTCGAATAAAATGCATAAGGCACATAGCAAGCAACATCATGACCTTAGAATAAGGAAAGTGAAATTTCAACCAAAAGATAAGGTGTTCTACTAGAACCCCATGCATGTACCTCAATGTACAAAATTTCAAATGCTATGGGAGGGCCCTTACATTATACATGAAACTTTTCCATCTAGGGGCATGATGATCTACCATCCTTCTAGCCCAAATAAAGAGTTATTAGTTAACATGCAACAACTTAAATCTTTCCTGGAGACAAGAATAACTAGTGGGAATAATGCCTCAACTAATGGCCAAACATGCTTAATCTTTCAAATGTCTCCCTTCCAAGTCAATTGTGGGGGAGATGGCCATCCATGCTAACATCCTATAAGTGGCTCCTTAGTTTTTCAACTTTTTTATTTTACATCATTTTTCATACATTTTTCATTTTTTAGATATTTTGCAATTTCTTTTATATTTCACTTTATTTGGGATTTCTTACATTTATTTTTGTTCTTTATTTCCATCAGGCCTTGGTGCCAAATATAGCTATTGATTGATGGTGAATTATTACTTAAATTGATTGCTTAATGATTGGATTTCATCATGAATTTTGACATTGATGAATGGGACATTGGTTTTCTCATGATATCAAGCAATGAGCTCATGTCATCCACCCATTCCATTAAACTCCATGATGTTCTTTGGTTTTGGAAGCATGAGGTTCTTTCTTAATAACAACTTTTAGGGAATCCATGACCTTGGTGTTTTCTAGACTTGGAATGAATTGTGTGAAATTAACAAGGGTGTGGCTTCAAGGTGACTTCCCACCTTTTGTACCTACTTACCATCTTGAGTTTTATTGGTATTCTCATCAATTCCTCACCATTCCTAACGTCAACCAATAACAGAAAGCAATGTCTTTTCATGATGTGATTCCCATGAAAAAAAACACATGTGAATTCAAAGCACATTCCTTAAATGAAATAATGAGCTATAAGCACTAATTATGGGGTTGGAAAGACATGTTGCCCATGCCTAAAGGCACCCACTCTAACTAAGGTCCTCTTCACTTCCTGCCTCTCTTTTCTTCTCTACTTGTAATGATGGGTGATCTTTGGGGATGTTCATGAACTCTAGGAGGTTGAATGATCTAAGTGTGCCAATGCAAAGTCACTAGAAGCGGATGACCTTGATTCCAACTGAGGATGGGACAATATTTGGTCACAGTAACCATAAAATCCACAAAGGACTTCATGTGAGCAAGATGAGGAACTCCATTCCATACTCTCTCCCTCATCATTAATTCTATCCATCTACCACCTCATTGCTTCCTATCATGAGTAATCAATGTGTCCATTTTGATATGTCTTAATTCATTGGTGATTTCTTGTGTTATTTGATTTTTAACAATCCATGACCATTAATCATCCTTAGGGCTTCTAGACTTCTTAGTATGAGGGCATGTAAGGGAATTCAAGGCATGAGCCTACTATGGGAAGGATCCACTTGCATACTCTTTGGTCTAGATGGTTAAACTTCTTATCCCATTGTCATTTTACCTTCAACACCATTGTTTTTCACCTTGAAGCATCCACTCTTTGCACTCCTCGGCAATCAACCTCCATCCAAATCTCCTTTTCCCAACTCAATTTCAAGCCCTCTTTAATGATTTTTCCTTATTCTAGGTTTTTTTGGCTTTCTATGAACTCCAATTTCATCATTAAAATCTTTCCCTATACTTAGTTTTTAAATGTGAAAATTTGCTTTAATAGGTTGTGTCAATGAGGACTTGTCGATATAGCCTAATGCATTGACACATCCCTATCAATGCAACCTAATGTGTTAACATGATACAAAATGTCTATAAATATGTATCAACACTTAGCCATTTTTGCACATTTGCATCATAATGATATGGGAGTTTTTGCATTTTTCTGAGCCCAGAGCACCTTCCAAGCACTATAACTTGCAAACCACTTATCCAATCAACTCGTTCTTCAACCCTCAAGCTACTGGAGGTGAGCTTTACATCATGAAGGCCACAAACCCATGGTTTATGATGGAAAATTTTTCAAAAATTTTCTGACTCCCAAAGATTTAACTAATAAAATAATATTAAAAATCACTAATCCACACTAAGTTGAACCTCATCAACAAACTCATGTAGCTAAATGAATAAAATAATTAAGTTGCCATGATTAAAAATAGCTTAAATGTAACTTATCCAAAAGAAGAAAAGTATTAAAAGTTACACATAAAATGCTGATCCTTGGTTATGTTTGTGATGATAGATGACACCAAAGAGGGGATTTCAAGGAGAACGACCATCCCAATCTAAGGAGAAGTAGCTAATAGAGGAAGGGGCCAACAGCCATAATATCCCTAAGAGAAAGAAGCAAAGACACATGCAATGAGACCTCTTCAAGAGAAGCTTGAAGTGGAATCTATTTGCCAAATTTCCATAGCAAAGACTAGTTTGTCGTGATAGGATGAGGTGCCAAGGCCTAGGCCTAACTTGAAGGTTACATTGACCATGGCCTATCTAGAATGAATCCATTCTAAGGAAGTCAAAATTTTGGTTCATCAGGAACTTAACTTTGGTTACTTCTTAGAGTTGGCACCAAAGGAAGTGTGCACACAACTATAGGAGTCTCCCATGTGGCCCATTCTTACTTTCAGTGAAAACTGGTACATGGGGGAGACCTATCTATTCTAGAATAAATGACAAGAAGATGCCATGGTGAAAATCAAAGATATAACCATCTTCTACTCGGTTGAGGCCATTGCAAAGGCCCTTGGCCTACCCAACACAAGGGCAACATTGGAAGAAATTTCCATTCAAGCAAACCTTGATGCTAAAAAGGAGTGGATCCAATAGTGTTATGGGATGGACCATAGGGAGTACTGTGCACTCACCAAGATAGAGAGAGTCTACTTCAGGATTGTGGCCTATTACCTAAATCCAACGATGAGGCCTAGCAAGGTCACTGCCTTTTCCACCTATGCATGCACCGCTCTAAGCATCAAGTTCCTTATCAACTTCCCTTAGCTCATCTTCTTCGAAATCAAGAAGTGCTTCAAAGAGAACAAGAAAGGGAGGAAGGTACTTCCCTTCCCGTGCTTGATACGCAAACTCTACAAGAGGGGAGGCATAGCCTAATACACCAATGACACACTTCGTCATGCTCCTACCACATCCTAGCATGAGATGATGAAGGAAAAGGTAGTTGCCAAGCTACTAAAGGAGGAGTGACCACCATCACCACCTACCAATGAGATAACATCGGAGGCTCATGCAACTATTGAACGCATGAGGAAACTTTGTGAATAACTACTACTACAACAACAAGGAGAGGTAAGTGGTGGGGAACCATTAATCTACCAGCCAATGTTGAACTATCTCATTGAAGTAACTAGAACCATAAGCTAGCTAGAGGAGATCGTCCTGTTGTTTTCAACCCAACAAATACAAGTGCTTGTAAGAACAAATCTAAGCATTCAAGAAGCTACGGTGTTCATACCTGGGTAACAAGAGTTCCCAGAAATCTCTTGGAATGCTGCAACTTTCTCAGTGCACCTAAAGGAAGGTAAGAGGGCTATTGTCTTGGTAATGTAGCACCACAGGGAGAAAATAGTAGCAAAAGTGGTGGTCGATCAAGTGGCTAAGGCACTCAACACTCTTGTGGCAGCCATGCTAGACATAGCTATACTTAGAGATGTGCAGGCTTCCACAAGAGTGAGGAGTGGAAGACTTAGCAAAGCGTAACACGAGGAGGTGTTGGACCAATTAGTGGGAATTGAACAACCACTTTTGGAGATCTTTGATCTCTTGGAAGAGATCACTACAACCTAGTCAGAGTTGTTGGAGACCAAGGGCAAGCTCATCATTTCCAACACCCAACTCGAGGTAGCCATCACCAAAAATCATCGATTGGTTGCCAAGATTGCAAAATTGAGAGCTTGTCTTATTGATCTCACCATTCTTAGCCAAGCTATCACAAGAGATGAAGCTTTCCTATAGCATCAGAACAAACTTAAGAAGGCTAAAAATGCTAAGAAGATGACGGTCCTCGATGTGTCCTTATTAGAGGCTCTTACCTTCAACACTAATAAGGACTTGGTGCAAGTTCGTAAAGAAACCTTGATTCTCACCAAGGATATCCATCACTTGCGTAATGCTGAGGAGAAAAAAGACAAAATGGTCAAATTTTTGAGACAATAGTAGGAGTAGCTCACCAAGGTGAACATGGACTTGAGGAGGTTGGTAGCCAAGAACAAAAATCTGTCTAAGGAGGAAGATCAGAAAACAACCATTGAGGTAGCTACCTAGAAAAATGAGGCCCTAAAATTGAAATGAGTGAAAAATCACTACAGGGACCAAATGGGGCTCCTTACAAAGGTGAATGAGAAAGAAATCAAATTGGCTAAGGTGAAGATGAATGAGGACCTCCAACAACTCTAGTAAAGAGGCTATGTATGAGAGTTGATCTTTGACAACTTGAATGTCTACAACAAAGCCAATATCTACCTAAAGAAGTTGCAGATAGAAGAAATGACAAAGTGCATGGATCATGCCAACCTTCACTATGCAAACTTGATGATGTTGACAATGACTGAATTGGAGAAATAGGTGACTAGCTTGTACCTCTTCTATGAGGCTAAGTTCAAGCATCACAAAGATACTAAGGAAAAATTGGAGATAGCCAATGTCAAGCTTGAAGTTCTTAGAAGCCATTTCATAAATCAACAAGTGGTTGTTGAGAACTTGGCCAAAATAATGAACAACTACCATGAACTGCAGAACCTAGTAAAGATGTTCAATGTCAAATGTAAACAATTCGCAGTGTGGTTTGTCAATGCTAAAGAGTTGTTCTTGGTAATGCCTTGTCCATGGGACGTGCCCATACAAGCCCATTGACAAAGCCACATGGACTATGTACAACCCACGAAGAAAGGAGGAGAAGATGAAAGCCTTGCTAGATGCCTTTCATCTTCCACTAGGAGTAGCAAGACAACCTTAGTTGTTGCAACCACCATGAGTGCCAAAGCCTAGTGAAGGTCCTTTAGTATCTTAGGAGTCTCCACCTCCTTGCACTATTTGATCTCCACTTTGTCTTTGGCAACTAGAGGGTTCATGCTATCCATTTTTGTAAGGGTGTCCAATTTTGTTATCTAGGATGCCCAATTTTGTAATTTTTGTAGTTTCATACAACTCAGCACTCATAGTTAGTTAGTTAATAATCCCATACTTTTCCAATTTTGTAAGAAACTCAATCCTAAATTTTTTTTGCTCGAGGATGAGTTTTCACTTAGTCTTGGGGATATGATGAATTATTCAATTGGTTGCATCAATGGGCATGTGTTAACATAACCTTGTCGATGCATGGTTTGATGCTTTGATGCAGATGCATCAACACAGTGTCTAGCCTTGCCTATACAAATGTGCATACCCATTGCATTTATGACATGTTAAGTGAGTAGCATGGTTGAACTCTTGTAGTTTTCCTAGTTCAAAGTTAGAATATTTTCTAAGTGCCTGTAGTAGGACTTTAAGGATTTTACAGATCCTTATTCAAGCATCAATGTAATTGAATACTTTGATGTGACAATAATAAAGACAAGATTCTTGGAACTCCTTGTAGCACTTTGAATAGATTAATGTTTATTTCCATGCACTTTACATTCATGTCTTGGTTAATTAATGAACTTAATAACAACACATAAGTATGACCACTTCGAACATACTGGTGATCCCAGTATTGGCTATTTGGTGCACCCAGTGATAGACACTTGGTAACCTAGTGGCATTAGAGCGAGTTAGATTAAGACATTACATATGTTAGGCTGGTTAGATTAAGACACTTGGTAACCCAGTGAAAATGCAAATGGAAAGTGGACCTAGATGCTTATGTTAGGCTGGTTAGATTAAGACATTACATAGTTAATTAGTTGATTTTCAATTAATTATCCTAAAGATTGGGAGTGGTTTCTATTTCTATATAAGAAACGGCTCTCCCTTGTTTCTCCCTTGGCTTACAATTAACCATACAACTAAGCTTACACAAGTGAAGCCAAGAAGACAACGATCNGTTAACCATACAACTAAGCTTACACAAGTGAAGCCAAGAAGACAACGATCATAACTCTCACAGCACCATTTTTGCCCATTGGTGCATTTATGGGCTAAGTCCATAGAATTCAACTAGATCACTAGTGAACACTTGTGATTCATATGGTTGAGCAGAGGGGTTACTTGCTGCTCATCAAGAAGCCACTACAAGTCTTCTTCTAATATCTATATTATGTAGTTAATCTCTTTTGGTAATATTCAACATCCATCAAAGCATTCACATCTTTGCCATATTGATTTGTTGCACATGCTTCTTTTATATTGCCCAACATTTAGCACCATATAAGATACTAGGCCTGATTTTTGTCTTGTAAAATTTCCCCTTCAATTTTAGTGGTATTCTTTTATCATATAGAATAACACTAGCTTGTCTCTATTTTGACCATCTTGCTTTAATTTTTTTCTTATATCTTTGTCAATTTCACCATGTGATTGGAGGATTGATTTAAGTAGTAGAATTGTTTGTAGCAAGGGACATTTTCTATTCCACCACTATTTATGTTGTTATTAAAATTGTGTTTCATATATTTTGTCTTACTTGCTAATCTTTTAATTATTTTCAGAAATCAATTACAATTTTTAAAACAGCCAAAGTTCACTATTTTATATATATTACTAAATGTTAGGCTGTGTATAAATTATACATTGCAACAAGACTTCCAAGTCCAAAGATGATATAAAAAATTGAAAATAGATAAAAATTTGACTATTAATGGAAGTCGTACCGTTAAGATAGAAATAAGGAGATTATGAAATCTGGCGATCAGCTACTTGCAATGAGGCATGTGAACCTGCAGAGTTGTCAAAGATGCGTTGCACCTGTCATCGAAATTGTACTTATCAAAATTTTCGCTTATTTTTGTGACAGCAATTTTGGATTGCTAGGTAGAATGTGTTTTCATGTTATTTTCGTGACAGCGATTTTGGATTGCTAGGTAGAAGGTGTTCTCACGGTAATCGTACCTGCAATACGAGGATTGCAGAGGCAGGCACATTTATAAAAACAGCAGTAGAAGAAGATGCAAATGCACATGCAAAATGCAGCCAATAAAGTAACGTTTGCTCATGTTCTGCTGAGCGACAACAGCGGCAGGTTTCTCCGTGGATAGTAAACACCCAGATCCGCCACTCATCCATCAATCCATCCATGACCCATCAACGCAAATCATAGCAATAATAGCACTGATCTGTGATACGGTATCGTTAATTAATTACCGAGAGCCACGATCTGTTTTACGTCGCGTGTAATTCAATGGCCGTTCGCAGCGCACCAGATCGATTGGTTGGGGGATTGGCGTATTCAAAAGTGGAGCGAGGGAGGGAGGGAGCAGTCAACATCAACGAATTGCAGGACCCACGTCCCCACACACACAGACTGCCAAAATCGCCAAGGCCAACGCCGATATCGATAGCTGCAGTGCCATTGTTATTGTTATTGATGGGCTTGGGTTGGGTTTAATTAAGAATTAGGTGCGGATTCCTTCTGCTGCATCTGCATCTGCATTTGCATCTGCGCTGTAGTGTTTTGCACTGCACTTGTTGTTGGGTCACTTGAAACGATTGCATCTCTTCGCAGACGTACCCTACTCTTGTTGCTTCTGCTTTTGTTTTTGTTCGAGGGACTGTTGCTGCGATTACGACGAACTACACATGTGAAAGGCGGGAGGAGTAGAGGAAAGGGAAGGGAAGGGAAGGGAAGGGAAGGAAAGGGGCTTTTGTTTTGTGTTGTGTTTGAACTGATTCTTCTACATACTACAGTCAATCAGTCAGTGAGTCAGTCCGTCACAGGTTGCTACTGCTTTCATCTCATATCATTTCTTGGACTTTGGATTCTTCTTCTCCGTCGTGTGTTTGGGCCATGGACTGTGTGATTTGGTTTTTTCGGCCAATGGCAAGTCAAGCGCCGTGCAACAGCAACGCAACAGCAGCACATGGCCTCTTTGTCTTGGAGGCATAAACAAGCTCCACATATGTTTATTTATTTCTTGTTATCGTTGCCCACCCCCAATATTTATAAACAGCACCTTCGCGAGATTTGGTTCTGGTACCCCTGGGTTGGATACCCAACGCTGCAATTGTTATTGTTATTATTATTATTATTATAAGTTCGTGGGCAGTTGTTGAAGTGGGTTCCGGTTCCAGGAAACCCTTTTTCTGGGTTTGGGTATTTAAGAGACACGAAATAGGATTAGGAATTGCAGAGCTGCCAAGATTTTGACTTGTAGCAGGAGAAGGTGGGCAGAGGTAGATGACGATGGGGATGTGGATGCTTGTTGGCATTTAGCAAAGCACAAGTATGGGCAAGGATGGAGCTCTGTAATGTGCTGCTTCAGTGAGTTTTAAGCACTTGTAGCTTGTCCCGTATGATTTGCTGCGACACTCCACAGTTGCATCCCTTTTCTTCCCATCTGTGACATCGTCCTCAGCAGGCTAGGATCCTGCAACACGTTGCCGATAAACTTGATAATCTTGCAGATGGCTTGTATGAAACTGGGTTCCAAAGCTGATGGCTTCCAAAGACAGGGACAAGCATGGTATACTAGTTTTTCTATGTGATTTATTTCCTGAATATTGAAATTAAATGGTTACTTTGTTGAGTGATCAGAGGGCATCTATAATATTTTACCATGAAGACGGACTCTAGTTTCTATGGTTTCCCATGCTAAAAATGCTTTGTGTAGTCACCCTACACCTCAACGTTGACTCTTGCAGGATTTTTTTTAAGTAAATATATATAAATTGCTCCAAGGTATTTCGGTTTAAAGTGTTATTAAACTGCGCATTTTTACTCTGTCCACGTAAACAACGGACATCGTTCTCATTCTTGCAGCTTCCCTTATTCACCATGCATATTATGTGTTAGTCTAAACTTAAACTGAAACTTTTCTGTGTTAGTTAAAATTGAAACTGGAATTACTTTGATAGTCCCTCTAGATCTACTGGACAGTACAAATATATATGCTATGAGATTTGAAAACATCATTAAGAAAATTACCAAGTGTTCTTGGTAATAATTAGAACAATAAACCAAATTTGTAACCAGAATATTTCACTTAAGATTAATGTGCTCAAAAACAGGATATTGGAGGAAAATGTGGTGTTCATCTTCAATGCTACTTTGAGTGCATGGTTGACATACCTTATCTTTAGCATGAATTTTGAGCTATTTACCTATTTCAGCTCTTAGATGATGAGATCCTATTCATGCTCTACTATAGTGAGTAATAGCTACTGTTAAATAGTTTGCCTTTGAATTAAGGCCTTTCATGATATTGTCCAAGTAGAAATGATTCTTTCTTAGTACATTTTCCCAAAGTTCTGAAATACTGTTTGTTTCAGCACTTCACAAACAAAATAAAGAATGTGCTATTACTATCCATAGAAATATCCTAAAAAATCTAATTTAAGTAATCCTTAGCAAACAGGAAAGATGTGGATCAACATGTTTTGGACTGACCGGACTAACACAATAATCTTGCATAAAATTTTAACTTCAGTTAAAGTCATTTGTCACAACTCAATTTCCTATATGTACATGTACTTTAATCCACAGGTTAAAGAAAGAATGCTAGATATGAAACTTTCAAACTATGCATTTCATAATCAATGAACATTTTTCTTTTTATAAGGAATGCTTTTTGTTTCTTCAACGTTTCTGATTCACCCCAGTGACAGTACAAACATTTTGCAGGTTCTGTGCTTCAGGGCTTCCTAGTGATATCCGAATTGAAGTTGGAGAGATGTCTTTCCACTTGCACAAGGTTTGCTCTAAAGTATACATGATATGGGCAATTACAGGCATTATTCTTGGTTAATTATATGTTTGCATGTTAGCTTATGTACAGATGCAATGGATCACTGATCTCATAATATACCAACAAAGGTGAAATTCCTGTATTGATGTTAGTATCTTGGGCTCAATGGCCAAGAGACCAATTACCACCTGACTCTAAGGGGACCCATCCTGGTTATGGAAAACAAAATAGTATGGTCATACCATTCAGGTGGACCAACTTTGTCATGATAAAACTATATTGGTGGATAAAAAATACACAAGAAAGCAATCGATGCAACTCTTTTGCTCACTGCAGGGAACAATGTACGAAAATTCAAGAAATACATAATGTAATTCCAAGACTACTCCAAAACCAACAAAAAAAAAAAAAAACCCAGCACACGATTGCTTGGCCCTTTTGTTCAAGTGCCTGCCGATCTAAAATTATGCTTGAATCATTCATTATTTCAAAGCTTTGATTCCCACTAATAACAACCACTTGAGTATTCTGTAGACTTATATGCAGGGCAATGAGTCTTTGGCTTGAACAGAACAAGTTTTCAAGGATTAGGTCCATGTCCATACATAACATGCTTTGAGTGTAGCTAGGGAAATATTGCTGTGATAATAATTTACAAGATGTGGGCTTATTTATGCCAACTGCAATAGTAAGAATTATAACACTGGTTTTGATTTTTTTCAGCATAAAAATATCCTTCGTCAAAGGGGCTAGAGTTAAATTCTCAGTAAATTAATTATGGGATTCTGTTATTTTATAAAAGGAAAAGATTCTCTTGATTAATTATAAATATATATTATATGCATATATAGCTAAACTAGTGTACAAGATCAACGACCTTGTTGTGGCTGTGTTCTACTAGTATAGAAAGACAGATGTAAAGTTGACATCAGCATGTTTTTATTTTATGCAAGTAACTGTGAACCATCTTTTTCAGTAACTGTATTGATCCTACTTTTATGCTTTTGAACGTTGGGCTGGCTAAAGCTCAGGAAATACCTTTAATGAAAGTAACGAATTCCTTCTGCCACCTTTTTTTTCTTTGCGATATTCACATGTTTTTTCTGTGAAAGATTGTTGGATAAGGATGTAATATGATAGCTAAAGCAAAGAAGCAAGAATAAAATGCCATTTTCAGCACTTCAGTAATATACTTTGTTAATTGTTTCCTGGGTCAAATTGCCTTTTATATTTCACATTTTCGACTATAGTCCATGCCTCTCGAAGAAACAATTGAAGTTTGAAAATGTAGTTGTAGTGATTGCCTTGTTTTCTTCATTAAAGGATGAATTGTCTTCCGTTAAGTCTGCATTTGCTGCTGAGTGTGAGTGTTAGAGGGATTTAAACATCACAATTTAAGTGCAATCTATTCGTACTACATAATACTTTATGCTGAAATAGAGAAAGCGAAGACCATATTCATAGGTATGAATACTGATTTAATTATTTGACATATACACATTTTCAACCGAAGTTCCATTCAATGGTATTTTGAGGAAATACAAGGTGGAGCTTCCCAATAAGTTTTTAAACTGAACCATTATCACCAGAGCATTTTCTGGTTCTAGGTAATGCATTTGGGCAGATAAACTTCATGTACTGCCATGTGGAATCCATTTTTCCACTGCATCAGATGCATATCATTTAAGAAGTCAAGTGGTTTGCAGAGGTTTTAAGTTAAGTTTAAAATTGGTCATGTATTGATGAACTTGCTTGGCTTAATAACATTTTCTTACCTAACATGTGCATGGAATTGATCTCGTATAACTTGAACAATTTTTCCTGTCATGTTCACATTGTAATATATTGAGCACCATATACCATTTTCTTCATGTGTAAAAATTCTTTTTCATGGTGTTTTCACTCAGTTGTCAGTGTATTTGTTTTCTGTATTGTCAAGGATAAGAAGAGGTAGACATCCCTTTTTTCTATTATTATTTTCTGCATCTCACTCTTTGACCTATGGTTGTAGTTCCCCTTACTATCTAGGAGTGGACGATTAGGACGACTTATTGAGGAACTTTCAGAAGATGATCAGGAGGCACATGTAATAAAGCTAAATGACATACCTGGTGGTCCTGGTGCATTTGAACTTGCGGCCAAGTTCTGCTATGGTGTGAAAGCAGAGCTGACAGCTACAAATGTTGTATCATTACGATGTGCTGCAGAGTATCTTGAGATGACCGAAGAGTATGGGGAAGGGAATCTCATATCTTTGACAGAACTTTTTTTAAATCAAGTCGTTCTCCGTAGTTGGAAAGATTCTTTGAAAGCTCTTCAAAGCTGTGAGGATATACATCCACATGCTGAGGAGTTAAATATTGTGAAGAGACTTGTAGACTCTCTAGCAATTCAAGCTTGTAGTGATCCAAATCTATTTGGATGGCCTATGATGGAGCATGGATCAATGCAAAGTCCCGGTGGAAGTGTTTTGTGGAATGGAATTAGCACAGGAGCTCGGCCTAAACATTCTAGTCCTGATTGGTGGTTTGAAGATGCGACATTGTTGAATCTGCAATTGTATAAACGTCTGATAACAGCAATGGAAGCCAGAGGTATCAGAGCTGAGAATATTGCTGGATCTTTAATGGCATATGCAAAGAGATACCTCCCTGGACTTTATCGACGTCAAGGATCTCAAGAAATCAGCAGCAGATTTTCCAGCCTCACATTGTCATCTGCAACAAATGAAAATGATCAAAGGCATCTCCTGGAGACCATTGAGTCTCTCTTGCCCATGCAGAAGGGTGTAACTTCAACACGATTCTTATTTGGATTGCTTAAAACTGCTATGATTTTGAATGCAAATCCTGATTGTAAAAACAACCTAGAAAAAAGAATAGGAATGCAGTTGGACCAGGCTACCGTGGAGGACCTGCTTATGCCTAACTATTCTTATGCTGTTGAAAATCTCTATGACGTGGATTGTATTCAGAGAATTCTGGATCATTTTCTATCATTTGATCAAAATGCAGGAGGGGCATCTCCTTGCTCTGTTGATGATGGGCATTTGATTGGCTCTCCATCTCTTACACCCATAACCATGGTTGCAAAATTGATGGATGGTTACCTTGCAGAGATTGCAACCGATGAAAGTTTGAAAGTTTCAAAATTTCAGTCGTTGGCAGCAGCTCTCCCAGATTATGCTAGACCACTGGATGATGGATTATATCGTGCAATTGACATATATTTAAAGGTAATGACCACTGATTTTCATTCAGGAATTTTAATTTCAATTAAAAGCAAATATTCCGGAGATAGCAAACTCTTTAAGTTGCTTCATTTTAAAAAGTTATAGAACTTAGTTATTCTCATATTTTTCTATTTAGGATGCATGTGTTCGTGCACTGATCAAAATTCTAAATGATCCAGAAAGCAAGAAATTGCATGTCTCCTAGAAATTCAGCTTTTCGTTTTGCTGTAATGTGTAAGCATATTATCCTGCAAGGGACCAGCAGATGTTCTGTTTTGCATTTTATTTCTATACAAAAGCTAATTTATGAGAAATGAAGTCAGTACGCAAAATTTGAAACATGTCTTTGTGAACTAAGCTAAGTTGTTTCATTGTCTTCAGTAGCTAGAGATTTGCTTTACCAGATGCTTCTTTCTTTTGAGCTTATGTCTGAATTATCATAATCCCCGCCGCGTTCCAGCACCTTTCTAAGTTTTCTTTTGCTATTTGCCTCTATTAAGAGCTAAATCGTTAGCTATCTGCAATTCTCCCATATCATTTTTATTCTATTTGTTCATGTCTTTTTTAGGCTTTCTTTTGGTGGCCTTTCAGGAATTGTGATGTGGCAACCATTTTTGAGATGCTCACTATCTGATTTTCTTTCGACATGACCAAACAATCTAAGACACCATTCTTCTAGTTTATTTACAATAAAAAGTCACTACAAGTCTTATTTTAAAATTTGTATTGTGCTATTTATTTCTTATCACATTCTGCATTCATCTAAGCATTCTCATTTCTGTTACGCCGAGTGATTGTTTATCTTGTTTTTTGATGGCTGAACATTCAGTACTATATAAAATTACAGGCTTGATTACAATCCTATATAATTCTTGCTTTAGTTGTATTGGGATTCTTTATCATATAAAACATTACTAGCCTATCTTCTGTCTCCATTTTAACCATCCTCTCAATCCTGTCTTTCACACCATCGTTAGTTTTAACTTATGATTGGAGCAATGATCCTAGATAGTAAAGCTATTTGCAATGATGGGCGTTTTAGTTTATGTCTGAATGCTAAGTCTTAAACTCTTTTGAAGTATTTGCTAGAATTTTTGCAGCATTTATGCCCCCTCTTGGGTTTTGGGAAATGCTGAATACGCTGGGTGCAACCTATTACAGTAGGACTTTTGTCAAAGATTTGGCTTTATGAGTCTCACACCAAGACAAATAATAGTAGAAGTTAACATGCAAATTGTAGTACAACATGGTTCACAGAGAAAACAATGACAATAAAATGACCAATGTATAGAGGATGACCCTGACACCAATTTATTTAAAAAGGTAAAGCAACAAAAGTGTTTGCACAATGGATGAAATAAACATGTGTTTACTCCTTTTTCTAAAAGGATGGAATATAGAGTGAACCTTAGCCAACAATTCTTGCATGTTTTATACAATCGAGTTGTGAGCTTGTTACCTAGATGAACTCTCTGAACTTGCACTGCTAACCATACACCTTTTCATGATGTTGCCAACTAGTAGTTCTGCCATTCCATCGTTGAAGCTTATAGAGTAACATTTTGAGTTCTCACCATCTACACCTCATATATAATTTTCTTTCAATTATTGATCAGAGAATAATTGACTTCTCTTAACTGTTAATATGTGACCTCTAGCTTAGTCATTTAAATGTCATCTTGCAATGTTTTTTTCCTTTTCTTTTTCGAATTATCCTTCATTTAGATGCAAGGAATCCACGTTTATTTTTGGATACTTGTAGTTGTGGGGGTAAGGTGAGATATTCATATGAAAACAGTAATTCCTTTTAAATTTCTTGATATGTTTAATCACTGGATATTGTGCAATGAGTGAACTATTTATTCGGTAACTACCCAAAATCAGCTAACTATTAAGGAGCAATTGTTTCATTCCTTGACTGGTTGGTTGGCTGGCTTGGTAAGCTTGTTACTTTGGATGGAAGGTTAGAATTAATTTGTAGCTGTGTTCATTCTACTCCAATGCATTTGATGTCATGCTAATAGACATGAATAGAGGAAGTTAAGAAATTAGAAAAATTGGTGTGTGAATTTCTTTGGCAGAATCCTGAAGTTGCACTTAGACTGAAAAACGTTGAATTATTTAAATCTGTCACTTTTGGGCAAGCTAGCATGGGAGGCCATGAATGAGGATATTATGCATGTAAAAAATAATGAAAGCAAAGTATTTAAATTAAAAAGAAGATTTTTAGAAGGGCAACTTATTATTGGTGCATTAACAGGAGGGAAGGGTATTGAAAAAGTAAATATATAGACAAAAGATCATTGTTTATAATTTCAGGTTGGTGAAGTTTGGTTATGGAAAACAAAAAATGCCATACAAATTAGTGGAGATATATGGTACCGTACCTACAAGCCACATATGTAAGGAAGCTCTATGTTAGAGAAAGATTGACCTCCTTCCTAAAGTTAATGATAACTTGATGAAATAGTGATGGATGAAGGTTACAAGATGTTTTTGTCAAGCTGTGTGAAGATGGTAATAATTTTTATGCATTGCCCTGCAATTGGATATATCTGGAATAAAATTTGGGCAGCCACATTTTGGCATTAAACATTTTAAAATGCTTAGATCGTTAGAAAATTTGTCAGCAGCTTAGACATGAATCGGTGGAACTCAACTACCTAATAAAATTTGGATTGCATTGATTGTACATGCAATCCTTGGGAGAAAAGAAATTATCTGATTTAAGGTGAAGGAAAATAAACCAGAAGGAAAATATAGAACGGTGGTTGGCAGTAGTTGGATTGACAGTGAATGCGATATATAGAACGTTATTCAAATGACTTAAGTCTTTAAACTAGCAAGATAAAACATTTAAATTAAACATAGGAGAGGGTATTATAACTGTAATTGTTTCAATTGTTTGTAGTATTTTTTAAGATTCATATGGGAGAAACATATGGGATGCTGTTTTTGAGGGAGAAACATATGGGATGCTTTTGTTGCATATTGTGCACAATTTTGTCATGCCCATATGATTCCTCTGAAAAGGAAATAATGATGATGAAGCATAAGCAATATCTGACGTTCTGTTCGAGTTAAAACCAAAAATCACACCATTGTACTCCATAAACATTTATTAGCCATCAAAGTCAAGGCCACTCCTGCATGAGTACAGTATATAATCAATCAGTGTATATATAATAAGAATTATGGATATTTTATTGGTTATGAAGGAGAAGATGGTTTTGTTCAGGTATTACAAATTACTTGTCAGATACAAATCTTAATTGTTTTGTTAATTGTGGTTGCTCTAGACAATATCATGGGAAACAAAGATATGTTCAAGAACTGAAGGTCAATGTTATGTGAAATGCCATGAATCCCACAGGAGTGGAATGCAATTATGAAGATTTTGGACATGCTGAAACCAAATTTGAAGCTCAGAACTAGAAGGTTGTTGATGCTTATGATTTAAATTTATCACAAGACGTTAGCTTTTTGCCTTGGCATGTCTTATTAAATTTGATCAGAATAATTTCTAATGGACTGTAATTACTCTTGGAGATAACAAGAGTAGATGCATTGTTGCTCATTATGTGGTTGAGCAGGGAGTATATAAATTACATCCATGGATCAATTTTGTGTTTGCAACTATACATAAAGGTGATATTTGTATTTGGCATTCTTTGTTTGGATGTATTAATTATCAATATTTACAAAGTTACTCAAAATTTAAGAGCGGTAAAATATTTATATTTTACAAGAAGAAATTTGTGTTTGCAAATACCAACAATATGTAGAAGCTACCGATTGTGCTGTTTCCCAAAACAAAGCACCACATAAAGAATGAGACCACTTAAATTAATCTGATTCCAACATTGATACCTCTGGTCAGACATTATCATAAGTAGGCAAGAAATGTTTGATCCTAACGTAATTTTCCTTCTTCTGTATAACTATTTGCAACAAAATTAGCTTTTTAATTTACAATGATGCTAGCAGGATTATGTGTTCTTCTTATATAACTAATTTCAATGTCTTAAATTTTTTTGATTTGACTAATTTTTCCTGGGATTACCTTAGTTTGGGATATGCCTTGCAGTGTCTTAAGTTTTTGTAAAAGGTTACACTTTTGCTATTTCTTCAAACTCATCTACCATGAAAAAGTGCATTTATAATGAGCACTCATGAGAAATTATTATGAAAATATGAAAGCAAACATCTATTAAACTAATTAGAAAATCTTGAATATGAACTGGAACTGTGGAAAAAAATGCCCCCTAAAAACTTGTTACATCTCTTTGTTGCGTGAAGATAATTAAATACCTGCTTGTTTGTTAAGTTACAGACATTAAAAACAGTGATACATTAATTTTTAAATTTTCTTTTTAAATTTAATTTGTTAACATTTTATAGATTAGTTTACATAAATACCATGATAGTTTTTAAAATTTCAGCTGCATGTTTTTAATTTTTCTAGACTTCAGATTGTTATGTTTACATGTATATTCACATCGCCATAGGAGAGTGTTACCATCCAGATACACATGGCTGCTAATATTAAATGGTTTTTTCGTAAACATTGCTCTGGACAAGCTGGCCTGATGTATTTTTAAATGCATATGGATGATATTTTTCCTTGTATGTCTGTCAGGTTTCATGTTCTTTATAACATTTAGAATTGAAATGTGCTCTCAAGTGCAGGCACATCCTTGGTTGATTGACTCCGAGAGGGAGCAACTTTGTAGGCTTATGGATTGCCAGAAACTATCTTTAGAAGCTTGCACTCATGCTGCACAGAATGAGAGACTGCCTCTTAGAGTGGTTGTACAGGTCCTGTTTTTTGAGCAGCTGCAGTTGCGGACTTCAATTGCAGGCTGCTTTCTTGTGTCAGACAATCTTGACACTTCACGACCAATCAGACATAGCATGCCAATTTCTAATGAGGGTGCTGTGCAGACATCAGCATTGCGTGGGGAGAATTGGGTTAACGCAGTAAGAGAAAATCAGGTTCTAAAAGTTGGCATGGATAACATGAGGTTACGGGTGTCTGAACTTGAAAAGGAATGCTCAAACATGAGACAAGAAATAGAGAAATTAGGCAAAGGAAAAGGCGCATGGAATTCGGTATCAAAAAAGTTTGGATTTAGATTCAAGTCTCAATTTTGTACCACACAGGAAGGTGCAATTAACACCCAAAATCATTCCAACAAGGAGCCAGAACAGTACAAATCAAAATCATCACGTCATAAAAGGAACGGGTCTTCCAAGGACTAAGGTTCTACCTTCAAAATATGATGTTTCTTGTAAAGGTTTTCTGACATTCTACATTGGATTGGACATTTTTGTAGGAATGGGATTCAGCTTTAGTAATAAGTGCATATGACCTTGTGTTAGTTTCATTTATTCTGTATGATTATTGCTTCAGTGAAAGTTTACCATAGATTCTTTCCTGTCAATTCATTTAATACATTCTATGGACCATCTCGATAGCTGTTCTCATTATCTTTTTATTGTAATAACAATATGGATAACGTAAGCTCTAGCATTTTTACCATCTAGAGAGATTGATAATAATCTGATCTAAGACGGTATTAAAGCATCCTATTTATTCTCCTGTTAAAAAAACGCATCCCCAGTTCATCAAAGTACATGAGATCTGCTGGCCGCGAATTTGGCTGAACGAAAACTAATGTGCTTATGGTGAGTAATAAATCCTTTTTAATGACATGGTCGTATTTCGAAGATATTTTTGATACACGTTCAACCATAAGTTGGACAAATTTCTATGAAGTTACGTGTTTCAGGATTTTAAAACCTTGGTTTAGTCATGCATGTAGATGATTTATTATTGTTTCCTAATGATATTTCGATCATGAATGACAATTAGGTTTTGCATTTTGGTTATATAACCATGTATTTAAGTAGTGAATACAGTTTCCAGGAAATGTAATTCCCTTGCTACGCGTTACGTAAAAGCTTTGTTTTGTTTTCCCCAAGCTGTACGTGTAATTTGATCTATCTCACCGCAGTCTCCGCAAGCTGTATATGTAATTTGATCTATCTCAATGCAGTCTCCGTTGATGGCCTTCTTACAAGGACGAAACTCAAGTAGCTCTCAATGATCGGTTTTTGTAGTCTTTGCCAATGGCTTTGTTAATAACCGCGAACTCAAACTTTTGTATTAAATGCAAGAGGAATATTCATTTATAATGAATGGTTAGATGGTTTTGAATATTATTAAAAAAGATAAATTGCACAATATAAATATTAAAGATAAAGATTGGGAGTGGTTTCTATTTCTATATAATACTCTTGCTTATTCAATGTTGAACAATATCACATCATGGATTATGATTAGGTCGCTTGCAATGTGTGTGATTTGTATGAATAATTTATCTTTCATGAAACTCAATATTTTCATAGACACAGAGGTAATTGATTGAACATGGCTTCTTCACACATGATTGATTTCCCACTTATTGACAACATTGGTGAGGGTAATGATAGGATTTGTATTAAGGAGACTTAGACTAAGCATTACAAGTAAGCATGTTTTATGCTCATTTAGAGCCTAAGTATCCTAATTTCATTTTCATCTTTTATCAGGATGAATAGTTTTAATGGAGAGATTTCCAATGCAATATAATATTGTATTGCCACATGACAAATTAGCTCCATCCATGTTTCATGTTGCTCTTCTACGATTTGTTCTTGGTCATAGCTATGAGGCTATCGAATTAGCAAAAATATGTCTAGACCAGATCAGGCAATAGAAGTTCAAGCCAAGTGAGATACCATTATGGAGGCTAGGCATGAGCATGACAAGGGCAAATACGCATTTCACCTAACATCATAATCAAAGAAAGAGGACATAGAATATTGCTTTGGGAGGTTTAATTGTTGTTAATCCACCTCACATCCTCTTATTTTCCACATAATCCTAGAAGGGATGGAACAAAACCTAGGACCAGATAAGAACAATCAAGGCATTGCAAAAAAAGAGCAAGTTGGCATAGTTCCACCAATTTCCCATAGTTTTCATCACCCTCATCAATGAGTAATAACAAGAATAAGCATAGACCTAGAGATAGAGCTCCACTAAGGGATCAAAATAGACAACCCAGTAGGAATGACATAAGAGACTAGGATAAGCAACCTAGATGAAGATGAAGATAGGGAATGAGACTAAAGGCCTAGGAGAAGACATGATAAAGAGCACTAAAGGGGTTATCATCATGATAGAGATTATGAAGAATTCAATGATTATGATGAATCCTTACTAGCCACAAGAAGCACAATTAATATTTGGAAAGTTGTTTACATTTGAACTAGGCATCAAAGGAACAATCATATTAAGTAGCCATGTATGAACAATATTTCAACATTTAAAGAAAGCTTCAATGCATATCTACAACATCACTTGCAAGCCTTTCATGATGCTTGTGCATTGTAGAACACTGAGAAAGTCTACCTTGGGTAATGACACTAAGAGTCTTTTGCAGATGTAAGTTCATCAGATTTAGAGAATTAAGGACCATGTGGCTAAAGAAAGAGAATTAAAGAAGAGAGAATCTGTAGAAAAGTAGATCAAGGATTCATCTCTTCACAAGAAGGATGCTTGTGCTTGTTAGACAAGGGAAGAAAAATATCTCATGGAAGAAATGATTCAAAAAAAAAAAAAAAAACTTTGTTAATATAAAAATCTATTTCTAAAATAGTGGGAATATTTAAAAAGATGTGGGACTTGTAAACATGAAATTTGTAACTACACAAAGGATAGTACAAGAAAAGATGGAGCAAGCACTTGAAAGAAAAAAGGAAAAGAAGAAGAAGAAAGAAATAGGAAGAGACATGTATAGGCTTAAAGGAAAAGCTACCATAGTAAAAAAGATTGTTGATTTTGATTCAAAGGATGATAGGTATGATTTATGCTAATATGAACATTCTAAAGGATGTTGTCCCATCATGATACACTTATAGAAATCAAGGCCATATGCTTTAAATCCCTAGTTTTTCAAAAAGCATATGCTAAGAAGATTGCCTTACCCTTAAGACAATTACAAGTAGTCCTACTAGAAACAATAGTATTATCTGAGTATGACTTTTCCTTGAACTTAAGAGTAGTATCACTAGCAGTGGAAAAATCCATAGTTATGGGGGATGCCATTACCAAGATAATTGATGGGACGCGATATCGCATCCTCATTGTGATATCGCGTACGCGATGTATCGTACGCGATATCGCAGTCCGTCGCCATTTCTATAAATAAGAAACGGCTCTCCCTTGTTTCTCATCTAGATCTAGACCCTTAGTGAAACTCTGGTAGTTTTACCTCTCCAGAGATAGAATAATTTCCATGTGCCCGCAGTAGGAGCTCCAAAGTGAACGGATCTTTATTCGAGCAAATATTGTACCTAAGCACAAGTTTGTGTACGGCAATAAAGACGAACTGTTGGATAAACCTTGCAGTGCATGGACTAAGCTAAATAGGACTTTAATTATTGTTATTTATTGTTCATTGTTTAAATGCTTTATTAGTTAATTAGTCTCTTTCAACCCTCAACACTCCTAAGTGCATTCAGTATGATTGCTTCGAGCACATGCGTTACGCTTGGTAATCCCAGCAACGAATAACGTTTGGTAATCCTAGAAGGTTGCATTGGCTTAGGGTGTGAATGGCAAGTGGGAACAGATACTGATGCTAGGTTAATTAAGGCTTAGTTAGTTAGTTAAAATTAGTTAATTAGTCCCTTCACCTTTTCCCTCACTAGCATAGGCGATAAAACATAAAAGACATAAAAATCACATACCTTAGACTTACTTAACCATACAATCGTGACAATTATAAGTAAGTCTGGAAAGACAACGAATGATTAACCTTAGGTGTTCCATAAGGCGTGTAGGCACTTAGTTTGTGGAGTTCGACCGGATCGCACATATAACGCTCGTATTCGTATGGTTGAGTGTAGGGGTACCTCCCCACTCATCATTGGTGCCATTGCCGGGGACTAAGTTGTTTGTGCGCTAAGTAGAACATAGGAAATCATCCACATCGTTGGGAAGCTTAAACGAACCCTTAGGGTTAATCAGAAGAAAATTTAAACAACGGTCAATAGCACATTGACAAAATAACAATGTCTTCTTCTTCTCATAAAAGCACTTCACCACCTGGGGATCACACAAGAGACCGTCGATAGTCTAACATGCATAACTAAGAACCGCCAGTTTCTCAATAGTATTGGGTGGTATATACTTGTCAGAATGAGTATATACCCGATTTTACTTTTATCCTCCATCAAGATGAACAACTGTGCTGGAGAGACCTACAAGGTAACATAGAGTTACCCCTAGATTAGGCAATCCCTAACATGCTCCTTCGTGCTCTTGCACAGATAGGCATGACGCAGCTATATGCTGAATACATTGTAGGTGATTTTGACACAAGGGATTACCATCCCACAGCAGCACAACGTTTAAGGGATTCGCGGCAGGAGAGCTACCATACATCGTTGAAGGGCAAAGGGGTCCTGCACATCCTAAGCAAAATTGGAGATGGTGAACCAATTATAACCGGTTCTCCATCAAATAATGTTCCCCCTCCTCACGATGGTGAGGAGGTAGGATATCAGAACCTGCACTCTACGATTCACAAGCCTGGTTCTGATGCCCATGAACACCAAGTGTTCACTGAGGGAACAAAAACACATGACAAGCACGGGCATTCAGATCCTTATCATGATCGGGGTCATAGCCACCGAAGAGAACGTAAGAAACATCGTCATGGCGATGGTTTCCCTTCTTCTTCCCCTTCATCACATCATTCACCCTCTCCTTCCACATTAGGATGTAGTCACAAAGAGCACAACGGTGAGGATAAGGGTAAGCAAAATGAGAGACCTTGACAAGAGAGTCGAGAACGAGGACAAGGGCATTCTAGAGAGTCAAGGCATTGAAGAAGGAAAAGTAGGGAACCACGTAGGCATTATAGACGTCATGAGAGAGATGACCATGACAAGCCCCTACTTGCCACTCGAAGTATGTTAGATATTACGAAGGCAGTTAGAATACCTATAAGGCACCAGAAAGATAGCCGGATCAAGAGACTAGACATGAACAATATCCCACGGTTTGAGGTGGGATACAATGCTGATATGCAAAATCACTTACAGGCATTCCACAATGCCTGTGCCTTGCAGAATATTGAAAATGAGTGGCAGAAGTTAAAGTTGTTTCCTAGGACACTCATAAAAGAAGCAGAAAGTTGGTATCGGGCTTTAGAGCTGAAAACCATTAGGAGGTGGAGTACAATGCTAGAATTGTTTAACGATAAATACCAAACGTACTGCAGAGTGTCCAACTTGCATAAGCAGATCCAAGGATGGAAGTAGGATAATCACGAACCCTTGGATGCTGCCATGGGCCAATATTATGCATTGCTACATCGTTGCCCGGGCCATGGCTACACACAATGGGATCAACTACACCACATCGTAGATGGGCTAAGACACGAAACTAGGAGAAGCCTTGGGACATATGCCCAAGGGAGATTATCTGAACTTAGGTTCCATGAAATTCATCGATTGTTGGAGCAAGTAGCTAAGGAAGAAGGGGAGCTACGGAAAAGAGAAAGCGCAGAAGAATATAACCGCGATCCTTCCCTCCGAAAGAAGGGACTGAGATTCTACGATGAAGAGGATGAGTCACCACTCGAAGAGTTGGTGAATAGAAAAACCTTGCCGCTTCAAAAATTAATGATAGAAGTATCGACTAAGGTAGATAAAATATGGAGCTCCTTAGATAGTAAAATTGAAATTGTCCTAAAAATTGTAGAGGAGTCTAAGGAGGAGCGAAGTAGTGACCATGATAAGAAAAAGAGGAGAGATTCAAGCCATGCACGTGACAAGGGTAAGGGAAAAATGACTATCATCGATGAGGTTGTGGATTCAGATATAGAAAATGACGGTGGATGTGAGATCTGCCAATATGACCATCCTAAGGGATGTCGCCCAATAATCTCACATCTACAAGAGTTTGAGGTGTATGCACTCAACCCAAGACTTAATAAATGGCAAGCACCCCGAAGGTTACCTTATCCCCAAGGTAACCCAAGGCTGTTCCACCAACCATTAACATATTATCCAAGTGGAACTCTGCCATAACCTATTAGGCAACATTAGCAGTGGAAATACCCAAAGTCATGGGGGATGCCACCCTCGGGGCAATAATACCCTTACTAGCAACCAGACCCGTATGGCTATTACATGCAGCAGCCAGTTTCTCCAAGTGTATGGGTCACGCAACCCCACAATGTCACTACCAAGTTCAGGAGTATTTTAGGACTCCCCCTCCTCTAGGAGACACACCACATACATACCATCCTCTGAATCCATCCACCACTCTTACACTGGTGGTTCCACTACCACTCGCTCCAACGATGCAAGGGGAACTCCCCACTCAACCACAACAACGTAATGCTACGAGAGCTGTAAACCTTCAACCCGTTGCTGGTTCTGACAACCACACAAAAAGAAGACCTTTCTACAGGACCAGGAGTCCAAACAAGCTCTCACACCCACAAGTGGTTGAGTCTATGACCACTCCTCCAACAAATAAGGCTTCAGAGCTCCCTTCAAACCAACAACAGGGCTCAACACATATGGTTATGTTAACACATACCATTACTGACTAGATCAAGGTAGGCCACCTTCCCAGGAAACTCTCTGACCCTGGAAGTTCCCTAATTTATCTCCAAGTTGCTGGGAATGAACCTCATAAGGCTCTTCTTGACTCAGGCTCCAGAGTCAACTTAATTTCACAAGAATTGTATAAAACCTGGAACCTGCCTCCACTTAAGAAGAGCAATATTCACTTAGAGTTGGTTAACTAGTCCATCACTATTTCTTTGGGACAGGTTGAGAACATTGTTACCACTGTGTGTGGTTGGTCATACCCGGCCGATTTCCTGGTGATTGAAGTCAACTGTAATACAAGGGACTTCCCAATTATAATGGGGAGGGCATGGCTCAGCACCATTAACACGTGCCTAGGAATCCATGATCATTCCTTGGAAATATCTAAGGAAAACGTTTATGGAAAGATCGAGAAGAAGAAAGTTCCATGCATCACATACAATGACTCAGAGGGTGAAGACATGGAGGAATGCTCAGCATCTCTTGCATGCAAGTGGTGTGCCCAAGAAACTTAGATACAAGGGTGCCTGTATGTAGCAACCACACAACAAGAGAACACCCAGTGGTTGACAACTCTTCAAGAGAGTAGCCCACCAACATGCATGGAACTAACTGGGGGAACAACTCACGCCCACAACGAAGGCATAGATACATTGGAGTATGAGCGTCGTCGACTTCCATTCCTTAACCTGAAAACATCAATCGGGAGAAGTTGGACACTTATAAAAAATTCAAATAGGTGTTCATTATTTTGGATCTCTCCCTTTCCATTCAGTCATGGGGGAGATGGCCACCTATGCTGATCATTCGGAGCCCTAAGTTCTTTTTAAGTTATTTTTTTACACATTTTTGTTTTACAAGCTCTTGTTTTGCACATTTTTGTTTTACAAATTTCTTTAACTTTTCTTGTTTTTTTTTACAACATCATTTATACCTTTTTCATTTCTTTGTGTGTGTGTGTGTGTGTTATCCATTTTATTAAAGTTTGTCATTTAATAAGTGCATTAAATGATGGTATGAACTATTTTCTATTGGTTGCTAATGTTTGGTTTTTACCTTTAAGTTACAATGTTGATACTAATGTATAGTTCTTTTGATATGATAGGCAATGAGTCAACTTCATCCATACATCCACAAATTTCTATGGTCTCTCTCAGCTTGGAAATGTACAATCCATTTCTCAATAATAAGAACTATCAACGAATCGGTGACTGGGTATTTCTCAAATTGAGGAAGGACTCAAGGATTGAAAAGGGTGTGAATTCAAGGGAACTTGATGCACGTGTGTTGGCCATTCTCTTGGGTGCTTGGATGTTTTCTTCTTGAGTTTTCTTACCACTTCGATGTTACCCAATTATCGGGAAGTTGAGCTAATAAAAATAAAAAAGTCTTTGCATGGTGTGGTTCTCACGTATAAACACATAAAACAAAAAAAAGAAAAAAAAAAGAAGAGAGAAAAAAAACAAAAAAACAGTGAGAATTCAAAGCACACCCCTTAGAAAAAATAATCCCTTGGGCTACAAGCACTGGTTATGGAACTCAAAATAAAAATGTTCCCTCTAACTAAGGCCCTTTCTCGCTTCCTATCTCATCTTTTGCTTCATCGGAATGTTGGTGACTCTTTGGTGGAGACATTTGTGTTACTTCAAGAGGATGGGTCGGCCGAATGTATTAATGCGAAGTCACTGGATGTGGTTTGTTGAGGCCGG
>MNCI01025436.1:113875-134111 GCA_015680685.1 Gnetum montanum
AGCCATACCACAACTCAACAAATGGACCTTTCACCGAAGCAAGGTATCCACTGCATTGTGATTCATTTACCCTTGCTAATATAAAGACTGTGTTGTGTGTGCATATGGCAATCATACAACAATGGATTGGATCTGGAGAGAACACTTGGAATGGATCGGTGCTAAAGCAGCTATGCAAGGAACGAGATGGATGGTGCACTTATGGATGGATAAAAAAAGGTGCAATCTTGGCGTTGGCAGCAGCAAAACTTCTTTCTCTCTCTCTTTCTCAGCTGCCAAATAAGGCCTAATGTCAAATGCATAAAGTGTTCACTCTTGTTGTTGTAAACACCAATTTTGTCATGTTTTGTAATGATGATCCGTTCACATGTCGTCCCATTCACCATTAGTTCCATTCAAGTTAATAATCGCACACCTTCCAAATATTTTGTAAGGAACTTGAGGATGAGTTTTTATTCAGTCATGGGGGTATGATGGGATGCGATATCGCATGGGTTGCGATATCACGTATGCGATGTATCGTACGCGATATCGTAGTCCGCTGCCATTTCTATAAATAAGAAGTGGCTCTTCCTTGTTTCTCATCTAGATCTATACCCTTAGCGAAACTCTGGCAATTTTACCTCTCTAGAGATAGAATAATTTCCATGTGCCTGCAGTAGGAGCTCCAAAGTGAATGGATCTTTATTCGAGCAAATATTGTCCCTGAGCACATGTTTGTGTACGGAAATACAGAAGAACTGTTGGATAAACCTTGCAGTGCATGGACTAAGCTAAATAGGACTTTAATTATTATTATTTATTGTTCATAATTTAAATGCTTTATTAGTTAATTAATCTCTCTCAACCCTCAACACTCCTAAGTGCATTCAGTACGACCGCTTCGAGCACGTGCGTTACGCTTGGTAATCCTAGCAAAAAATAGTGTTTGGTAATCCCAAAAGGTTGCATCGGCTCAGGGTGTGAATGGCAAGTGGGAACGGATATTGATGCTAGGTTACTTAAGGCTTAGTTAGTTAGTTAAAATTAGTTAATTAGTCTCTTCACCTTTTCCCTCAGTAGCATAGGCGATAAAACATAAAAGACATAAAAATCACATACCTCAGACTTACTTAACCATACAACTGTGACAATTACAAGTAAGTCCGGGAAGACAACGAACGATTAACCTTAGGTGTTCCATAAGGCGTGTAGGCACTTAGTCTATGGAGTTCGACTGGATCGCGCGTGTAATGCTTGTATTCTTATGGTTGAGTGTAGGGGTACCTTGCCACTGTACCCCTATAGATAAATTTATCCTTATGGTTACTATGTCCAACAACCTATTTCTTTAAGTAGTACTTCCACCTATGCATTTTATCACTACTATCCACTAGATACCATAGAGCTATTACTTCATGTGCTAAGTCAGCTTTCTACACTTTCCACCAATTGTTACAACACCCTTAGTAGTCTCACACTTCACTTTCTCCAGTATCACCATTATAAATGCAAGGAAAACTACCAAATCAACCATAACAAATAAATGAAAAAATATTTGTAAGCATGAAAATGGATGATAACAATAGTAACTTTAAGTGCAAACATCAAAAATGTTCTTTCTTTAGGATAAGTCTTATGCTTGCAGCAAGAGTTGGTAGACCTATCGGTCCATCTAGACCAATGCAAGATACCATAGTTGTGACTCTAGTTCCAATTTTAGTGCTTCCAAGTTTTTCAAACAAGCTTGTGCTTCCTTCAAACCAAAACAAAAACATTAAGACTACTATGCTTACTCAAGTAGTAAGTAGCTGGATTAAAGAAGGAACTCTTTTCAAGAAGAGAACATATCTAGGAAGTCCTTTGATCTACTTATAAATAGGAAGAAATTCATCATGTATTTTAGGGTTAATATCATTTTCCAAGACATGTATAAAGAAGATTTCACTCTAAACTAAAGGAAGTTGTCAAGTAAGAGCTTGAAAGATTTCTGAAGGCAAGATTCATCTATTCCATTGTAGACAGTGAGTGGGTGAGCCCATTTGTCATCATTTTAAAGAAGGACAGTAAATGGGGATTTTTATTAACTTCAGGCTATTGAATATGTTCATATTCAAGGACTATTTTTCTTTGTTGTTTGTTGATGATGAGTCCACATTGATTGGGCCTTGTCAATGCAGCCTCATCGACTAGGCCTTGTTGATGCATCATATCATGTGTCAATGAGGCTCCGTCAACGTAGTATCTGTATTTGGCTATAAATATGCATCCACCAGTTTCATTTATGGCAACAAAGATTTAGTAGCAGTGAAGCTCTTGCAGTTTGTTCATTTGAAAGTTAGAATTTTTCTCTCGAGTGCCCGTAGCAGGAGTCATTGAGTGTACAAATCTTTATTCAAGCATTATTGTACTTGAGCATGACAGTGTATGTGGGCATAAAGACAAACTTTCTGGTAAACCTTGNGTTAGACACTAGTTAATTAGTTAATTTAAATTAGTTAATCCAATTACTTTTATCTTCATTTGAACACCAACCCATAAAATACAAAATGATAAAAATCAGATGCCTCAATTACACTTAACCATACTAGTGTATGTCATGAGTGTAATTGGGAAGACAATGATTGACCTTAAGGCAAGGTTTACTTCCTAGAAGACTAGTGCATCGGAAACTACAAAGTTCGTGGAACTTGACCAGATCATGCGTGAACGCTTATGATTCGTATGGTTGGGCATACGGGTATCTCGCCACTCATCATTGGCGTTGCTATGAGGGACTTTGTTTGTTGAAATGTGTGCTATCTATGATTAGTGAATATTATTCATATCATTGAACAAACTCAAGGTCAACATCACCTTCAACGACATATAAACTACTAAGCACACTGATAATTTTATTCATTTTGCAAAATGTCTTCTTCTTCCCATAGACGTGAAGATGTCAAATCGTTGATCCTGCAAGAGTGCAAAGTGGTATATACTCATCCAGATGAGTATGTATTGGACTTCACCTTCATCCTACATTAGGATGAACAATTGTGATGGCATGATATTGAGGGCAACATTATCTTATTCCCTAATCAATTTATGCCCGGGAGGTTGTTTCAAACCCTTAAGAAGTTGGACATTGTAGATCTTCATGAAGAATATGTTGTGAATGGTTATGACACTCAAAGCTACTATCCCACTGAAACACAACACAAGTGAGATCGATATCAAAAGAAGCTCCATGGGGCTACAAAGGTGAAACATTACACTAATCCCTTGTTCCTACTAGATCAAGATGATAATGAGGATCCTTCCTTTAAAGGTTCTCAACATGAAGATTCTCCACTCCTTGTTATTGGTGATGAGGGTGTGACCCTGAACCTGCAATTCACTATTCATAAATTAGGTTTAGTTAAAAAGTGATGGCCAAGGTAGGAACTCGGGTAAACATTGCAATGGCAAGGGATCTAAGGATGGTGATCGTAATGAGTGAAAGAGTGGTGGTGGACACTATGAGGTGGTGGCAGTCCACCTTCATCTCCATTTTCTTCATCTAATTTTGAACATTCCCCTTCATCTATTAGTTCTCATAGAAGCTACCATCGAAATAATCCTGATGAAGGTGATCAACAAGACAACAATGACCATGAAGGCCACCAAGACTGAAGGGGTGGCTTAAACCATCATTAGCATCATCAATGCGATGACAATGATGAACCTCTATTGGCAATTCAAAGTATGTTCAACATTGTAGAGGTAGTTAGAGTTCCAACTAGGCATAGTAAGATAGCCAGATCAGGTGCTTAGACATGAATAATATTCCAAGATTTGAGGGGGGATACAATTTTGATCTGTAGACACATCTACAAGCTTTCCATGATGCCTGTGCCTTCCAAAACATAGAAAATGAATGGCAAAACTCAAGCTTTTCCCTAGGACACTCATCAAGAAAGTTGAAAGCTAGTACTAGTCCTTAGAACTGGAACCCATTCACCAATGGAGTACCGTGTTAGAGCTATTTAATGACAAATACCAAACGTACTCCAAAGTGTCTAATTTGAGAAGGAAAATCCAAGGCTGGAAACAAGGAACACATGAACCCTTGGATGCCTCCATGGGTAGATACTATTCACTTTTACACTGATGCCCTGGCCACAATTATTCTCAGAGGGAACAAATTTGCCACATCAAAGATGGGCTCAAAGTAGAGACTAGAAGAACCCTTGGGGTGTATGCCCAAGGAAGATTGTTTGAATTGAGAACTCATTAGATCCAAAGGCTAATTGAGTAGGTAGCAAAAGAAGAAGGTGAGCTATGAAAAAGGAAAAGTGTAGAAGAGTATAATAGGGATCCTTCCATCAGGAAATGGAAGGTCCGATTTTTTGATGAGGAGTTGCTGCTCGATGAAGTGGTAAATAGAAAAACCTCGCTAATCCAAAAAGTTATTTATGATATTTTGGCAAAGGTTGATAAATTATGGGACCCTTTGGATGAAAAATTTTAAACTACTATGAAGATCACTGAGGAATCCAAAGAGAAAAATAGTGATTGTAATTACAGGAGGCGAAAAGAAGTTGAATGTGCCTACCAAAGAGGTAAGGGCAAAGCTGCAGTCATAGAGGAAGTTGTGGAAACTGACTTTGATGATGAAATTAATTGTGAGATTTGTCAATATAAACATCCAAAAGGTTGTTTCCATGTGGTGTCACACTTACAAGAGTCTGTGATGTATTAAATCCTCGACTAGCATGTAGGTAAGCACCTAAACGATTGCATTACCCTCAAGGTAATCTAAGGTAGTTCCACCAACAACAACAAGCTTACTACCCAAGTGGAGCTCCTCCACAACCTTATGAAGAATACCAACAATGGTACCAACCACAATTATGGGGAATGCCACCACCAAGGCAGCAATACCCTTATAGGCAACTAGATCCATATGGGTACTATGTACAACAACCTATCTCCCCAAGAAGTTCTGTAACTCATACCTCATTTCAACATCACTATTACCCTTTAGAGTACCATCGAACACATTCATCATCTGCTTGAGGGGAAAACCCATATCCATACCACCCTTCGCATCTGTCTACACACACACCTCTACCTTCAACCTAGTTACCTTATGATCCCTCCATGCAAGGTGAGATTCATCCACAGCTGCAACAATGAAATGCTACAAGGGTTGTATATTCCAGTGGAGTGGTTTGGATAATCGATCTAGAAAAAGATCCTTGTTTAACCTAGCAATCCTCTCCAACCCTCACAACCTAGTGCGGCTGATCATCCTGCATCTCCAATATCCTCATCTTCTACATCAAATACCTTTAAGTTCCCTTCAAACTAAGTGCTACCTTAGATTTGTACTGTAATGCTAACTCTTGTTGTTTTTGACTAGATCAAGGCTGGCAATCTTCCCATGAAAGATCTAATCCAATAAGTCTACTCATTTACTTATAGATCACTGTACATAAGCCATGCAATGCTTTTCTTGACTTGCGTTTTAGAGTTAATCTCATCTCCCATGACAAGTAAAAGGCCTAGAACCTACCATCTCTCAAGAAGAGAAACCTCCATCTAGAATTGGCAAATCAGTCAATTACTGTCCCTCTAGGATTAGTAGAGGACATTGTGACTACAGTATGTGGGTGGTCCTATCTTGTTGATTTTCTAGTGATCAAGGTTGAAAATTGCAAAAGTGACTTCCCCATCATTATGGGAAGAGCTTGGTTAAGCATGGTCAACGCATGTATGGGCATAAGGGATCTCTCTCTAGAAATATCCAAAGAAAATGAATTAGGAAAGATAGAGAAGAAGTGTATTCCATGCATCGTGTATAGCGATAATGGGTGCAATTACATGCAAAAGAGTTGGTCCATCAAAAGTACATACATTAAAGCATGCAATCAGTGTGCATAAGAAATCAATATTCAAAGGTGTTTGTACGCAGCAACCACAATATAGGAGGGCACCCAGTGGTTGATAGCTAACTCTAATAATAGTTCATTATGTATGGAACCAACTAAGAGCCTAACATGTGCTTATGTGGAAGGCATGGACGAACTTGAACAAGTTCATTTCCAACTCTTTGATGAAGATGATGATAGCTATTGGGGAGAGTTAGAAATCCCTGATAACTTCAAGCAGGAGCCCCTAAAGCTAAAAAATTTACCAATCGGCATGGAATATGCATTAAACAATGGTAAATTGGTCATAATTAATGCCAAACTTGCTCCTAAAAAAAAAGAAAAGCTATTAAGGGTGGTTAATAAATGGCCAAAAAATTTTGCTTGGTCATATCCTAAGCTAATAATAATTGATCCAAGGATATGCCAGCATCACATTTACATTGACCTAGCCATGAAGCCTAGAAGGTAGCTGCAGAGTTGGTTGAATCCCAAATTGAAGTAGATCGTTAAAGAGAAAATTGAACAACTCCTCAAGGCAGGGTTCATCTATCCCATTATGGACAGTAAGTGGGTTAGCCCACTTGTAATTGTGTCAAAGAAAGATGGCAAATGGCAGGTCTGCATCAACTTCAAGTTGCTGAACATGGCAACATTTAAAGATCATTTTCCATTCCCATTTGTGGATTAAGTGTTGGATACCATATCTAGACATTATTATTATAGCTTCTTGGATGGTTATAGTGGCTATAACCAAATCCAAATTGTGCTAGAAGATTAGGCTAGGACAACATTCATGAGTCCCTAGGGGATTGTTGCATTTTATAAGATGCCATTCGGTTTGTGCAATGTCCTTACAACATTTCAACACCTGGTCCTTAGTATTTTCCAATAGTAAATTGGTAGTGGTGTAGAAGTCTTCATGGATGACTTTTCCACCTATGGAGCTATGTTTGAGCAAGCCTTAGACCGCCTTGAGCAAGTATTGAAGAGATGTGTTGAAACAAACTTGTGGATCAACTAGCAAAAGAGCCATCTCATGGTCCAAGAAGGCATTGTGCTAGGGCATCAAATTTCACAAAAAGGGATTGAGGTAGACCTAGAAAAGATAAGGATCATCCAAGGAATAACACATCAACCAAAGATAGTTAAATATGTTTGGTCATTCCTTGGACACACTGGCTACTACCAACAATTCATAAAGAATTTCTCTAAGATCGTAAAACCATTGGTGGAACTTACAAAGAAAGATACACCTTTCATCTAGACCAAGGAATGTGAACATGCATTCCAATAGTTAAAAGAGAAACTCATAGAAACACTAGTCCTATGAGCACTAGATTGGTTCAGACCCTTCCACATCAGACAGATGCAACTAACTACACCTTGGGAGTAGTTCTCACATAGATAGATGATAAAAAACATGCATACTACAACCACTGTGTGAGTCGACGCATTGTGGAAGCACAGTTAAATTATACCACCAGGGAGAAAGAACTAACGACTATGGTGTACACTTTGGAAACGTTTAAGCACCATGTGCTTGGCTACAAAGTATTTGTGCACATGGGCCATAATGCAATCTGCTTCCTCATGAACAAGCCAATGGTGAGCCCTCGTGTCATTTGGTGGCTCGTGATCTTGTAAGAATTTGATCTCACAATGGTAGATTGAAAAGGGACCAAGAATGTGGTCACTGACCACCTCTCTCACTTAAGATGGGATAATAAAGAGGAGGAGAGCCCACTCTCTAATCAGTTTCTAGACAAACTCCTCTTTATAGGAGCAATAAATGAATAAACACCTGTAGAAACAAGATGGTACAATGGCATCCTCATCTATCTTCTCACTCAGAAGATGCCACAAGATCTTGAATTTAGTAAGAAGAAATAATTTCTTCATTAGGCCAAATATTTCATGGAAATCAATAGACACCTCTACAAGGTGTGTGCTGATGGGTTGATTCATTGGTGTGTCCTTGATGAAGATCAACTGTGCATTCTCCAAGATGCTTATGAAGGACCTTGTAGAGGCCACTATGCAGGGAGATGCATGGCCATAAAATCCTAATGGTAAGATAATATTGGCCTACAATCTTTAGTGATGCCCACCAGTTTGTTAAATCTTGTAAATATTGTCAACGAGAGAGGGGGATGATCACTTGCATGGAAGATCCTCAATAGTGGATTCAACCATTGGAACTTTTTTACATATGGGGTGTTGACTTCATAGGTCCCATCACACCCATGTCCAATGGAAAGGCATATATTATCATAGTAATTGACTACTGCACAAAATGGGCAAAGGCAACAGTTGTTATTAACTATACATCATCCAATGCTACTAGATTTATACAACAAACTATTGTAAATAGGTTTGGGGCGCCATGTTCACTAATTTCTAACAATGGAACTCATTTCATAGGTGCCACTTTTAGAAAGTTGATGTAACACTTGGGGGTTGAACATAAATTAACAACACCCTACCATCCCCAAGCCAATGGTCAAGCAGAGGTAACCAATTGGGAGATCACAAAAATACTAACATGGATCATTAGCAAATATAGGAAAGATTGGAGTTCAAAACTTAATAATGCCCTCTGGGCTTACCGCTCAACATGGAAGCTTCCTATTGGCTATTCTCCCTATGAGTTGGTGTATGGAAAATTTTCCAATGCTCCTGATCCAATCTGAGCTTCGTACACTCTCAACACCCTGTGATCTAAATCTTGACCTCAGTCTAGCATAGAAAGAAAGATTGATCAACCTGAATGTGCTAGATGAAAATCCATTAGTGGGCCTATCTTTGAGTGAGGTGCATAAGGCATTTATTAAGCAACTTCATGGCCTTAGCATTAGGAAAGTAAAAGTTCAACCAGGAGATAAGGTTCTCTATTGGAACCCCACACATGTACCTCAGAAGGAAAAATCCAAACATTATGGGAGTGATTTTATATAATTGATCAAACCTTTCCCTCTAGGGCCATGTTGATCTACAAACCTGAAAGCCCAAATAAAAAGTAGTTGGTAAACATCCAACAAATAAAACCTTTCCTCGAACCACGATAGGTTAGTGCAATTACCACCTCTACAAATGGACAACCACGTTCCATTTTTTGAATCTCCTCCTTCTAACTCAGTCATGGGGGAGATGGCCATCTGTGCTAATAGTCCATATGGCTTCTCATTTTTTCTACTTTTTTGTTTTCCATGTGTTTGATTTTACAAGTTATTTATTTTACAAATTTTTGATTTTTAGATTTTTCTAATTTTACATCATTGTTAGTACCTTTAAACCTTTCTTGATTATTTTACACTTTTATATATATTTTACTTTGTTTTTTTATGTTCAAGTATGATATTTCCTCATTTTTGCTAATAAAATTGCTTTATTGCCACAGGACACAGTGTTGCTATTACTGTTTACTAATTATGGTTTGTGCTTAATGTTGTGATTGTTAATGTATGGTTTCTATTTTTGAATTATGATGTTTGGTGACTTTGACATGGTTTATTTTTCATGGAATAGGTAGTGAGTCCACACCATTCGCCCATTCGATAAACTCTATGGTTTTCCTTGTTTTGGGAATTTGAGCTTCCTTTCGTTAAAAAGTTTTTTTAATCAATTGGTGACCTTGTTAGTTCTAGAATTAGGAAGGATTCAAAGGTTTGTAAAGGATGTGACTTCAAGGGGACTCAATACTCTTTGTACTCTTATACTTTTTTGAGTGCTTGAGTGGTTTTTACAGACTTCTTATCATTCCATTCCAACCACTAATAGAAAGTCAAATAAAGTCTTTGCATGGTGTGGTTTCCATCCAAAATTCAAAAAAAAAAAATGACGAGAATTCAAAGAACACCCCTTAGACACAATAAAAAAATAAGTCCTTGCATGGTATGGTTCCCATTTCAAAAAACAAAATGATGGAAATTCAAAGCACATCTCTCGAACAAATAAACAAGCTACAAGCACTGGTTATGGGACTAGAAAGACATGCACCTATGCCTGAAAGTCCTCTCTAACTAAGGCACTCTCTCACTTTCTACTTCTCTCTTTTCTTCTCCTTATTCAATGGTGGTTGTCTTTTGGAAGCACTCTCGTCTCTTGTGTGGGTGGATCAGTCTTAGGATGGTGATGCGAAGTCACTAAAAGTGGATGGTTTTGGTTTGGACTAAGGATGGATCTTCCCAAGTCATTTTAAACAAAAATTCCACAAGGGAATTCTTATGACCTTGATTTGGAACTCCATTCCATCTTCTCTATCATTCATCCATGCTACCATAACTCACCTCATTGTCGTGTTCTATGTTATGCTCTATGTATTGGTCTGATGTGTTGGAATTTTTGGATAGATTCTTTTTGGTTGGTCCTAAACTTTTCATGATCATTAATTGACTGTGGGGCCCATAGACTCCTCAGTTGAGATTATGCAAGGGCAACAAGGGCATGAGCTTGCTATGGGGAGGATCCACTTGCATAGCTCTTGGCTTGATTAGTTAATGTTCCTTACCTTTGACATTGCCACAATCCTATCTTTCACATATTCCATTATGTATTCTACTTAGTGCTCCTTAACCTTTTATTTCATTCATTCCTTCAATCATTTTTCTCCATTTTTCCAAATTTATGAGCTCCAACACCCTCTTCTCATATTTTCATACTGTTCTTGGCCTTTTGAGCTTTCATTTGATTCCAATTTCATTTAAAACTTCTTTGTATTTTGTAGGTTTGACCAAAGTCAATAGTCATCTATGGTGGTCAACAGCTATGTTGACGAGGCCTTGTCGACATAGTGCATAAATCCTATATATACCATCGTGCACTTAGGAATTTTTGACATTTTCCTCATAACACAGGCAGTTTTTGCAATTTTTTAGAGCCCAAAAACTTTTAGAGCCCATAAGTTCCCAATTGTTTGTCCAAATCACTTCATTTTTTGATCTTGCACTTACTGGAGGTAAGCTCTTTATTATGGGGGCCACAAACCTTAATGTTTCTAATGAAAAATCGATGAATTTTTTGAAAACTGTTCTAACTCTCCCAAAGGGTTAATAACCTTAACAATATACAAACATCAATTTTTTTTTGAAAAGTGAGTCCTTTCAACAACCTGTAAGATGAAATATTACCAATAGCACATAAATAAATAATAATTGGAATAATTAAATCAACCATAATCATAACTTAGCCAAGTGTAACTATCCTTAAGAGAGAAAGGTATCCCAATTACTTTTAGTTACACAATGATTGCTAATCCATGGTCTCATTGTGATTACATATGGCACTAAAATTGAAACGCTTGCAAGAAGGAGAACCCTCTCAACCAAGGGAGAAGTGGCCTGGAGCTGTAAGGGGCCAACAAGAATAAGCCCAAGAACCATTAGAGGCAACCCATGTAATAGGACCTCTTTGTGAGGATCCTGAAGTGGAATTTGTTTGATAGATTCTAGAAGAAGAAGTTCCCACCGAGTAACCATAGTGAGGAGAAGTGCCTGGACCCATGCCAAGGCTTGAAGTCACGTTGACTCAAGCTTGCCTTGACATCATCAGGTCTTGAAAGATTCAATGATTAGTCATCCAAGAAATGAACTTCAGGCCATTCCTAGACAAAGCCCCAACAAAAGTCAAAACACAACTGCATACCTCTCCCATGTGACTAGTCATTACATCTAGTGGAGAATGGTACATGGGACAAACATATCTCTTCTAGAACAATCAAAGGCTAGGGTCCATAGTTAAGATTAAGGATATTCAAGTATTCTACTTAGTCAAAGCTATCATGTAGGCACTGGGACATAGTTGGTAGAAATATCAACTAAGGTGATCCTGAGGCCAAAAAGAAGTGGACTCAGTAGTGCTACCGGGTTGACCGTAAAGAGTACGATGCGCTCACATCGACGGAGCATATCTATTTCAAAATTGTGACTTATCACCTTATCCCAATAGTGAGGCGCAACAAGGTAACTACCTTCTCTGCCTGAGCATGTGTTGCTCTAAGTGGGAAACTTCCTGTCAACCTTCCACAACTCATTTATTTGGAGATTGAAAAGCATTTCAAGGAAAACGAATGTGAAAGGAAAACCTTGCCCTTTCTGTGCCTCATCCAAAAACTTTGCAAAAGGGCAGAAATCATCTGCTACTCCAATGACATAATCAAGCATGCTCCCTTGGCCTCAAGGTCTAAAATTATGAAGGAAAAGATGCCAACAACAACTCAAGAAGAGGAGCAACCACCACCACCACCACCTACTCAAGAAACAATGTTGGAGGCTAATGCAACCATTGAGCGCCTACGCAAAATCCAAGAGTAGCTCTTAAGTGAGCAAGAACAACGCATAGGGACAAGTGATGTGGATCCATCTATGTACCAACCAATAATGAGTCACCTTAATGAGGTGGCTTGAACAATCAGTTAGATGGAGAGGGGTGGGCCAATATTCTTTGCCAAATGAACGTAGTTGCTTGCGAGGTCAGATCCCCATGCTTGAGAGGTGATGGTGTCCTTATCACAATACCATTTATTTTTAGAAATATCTAAGAATTTTGGCACCTTCTTGGTGCAATTGGAGGAAGGAAAAGGGCCAATTGGCTTGGTGATGCAACACCAAGGGCAAGAAATGGTGGCTGAAGTAGTTATCGATCATGTCACCAAAGCACTCAATGCACTTGCGACATTTGTACCAAACATATCTACACTTCAAGATGTGTAGATGTCCGTAGGCACAGTTAGTAAAAAACTGAATGTAGTCCAACATGAGGAATTATTGGATTGACTAGTGGGGATTGAGCAACCGATTTTGGACATCTTTGATTTTTTGAAAAACATCACCACAACCTAGTTGGAGCTGCTAGACGCAAGGGGCAAGTGCATCATTTTGGAGGGGCAACTCGAAATAGCTCAAGCACAAAATCAATGCTTGGTCATGATGGTTGTCGAATTACATGCTCACCTTGCTGATCTTGCAATCCTTAGCCCAACAACAACCAGAGATGAAGCTTTTCAATAGCTTCAAGAAAAATATAGAAAGGCTAAGGAGGAGGTAGTAACAACCATCTTTAACTAGTCCATAGTAGAAGCAAAGACATACTCAATTTAGAAGGACTTGGATTAGATGCACCAGGAGAATGAGACTCAGACTACCCAAAATCATCACCTGCGCAATGTTGATGCCTAGAAGGATCAAATGCAAGAATTTATTCATCAATAGTAGGAGCAGCTTGCTAGGGTGAACATTGAGTTGAGGAGATTGGCCATAGAGAATTAAAATATATTAATGGAGGAAGTTCATGCCTTGCGCCAGAAATCTGCTATTGAAATTTTCACATAGAAGAATGAAGCCTTGAAGTTTGAAAAAGTTAAAGATCACTATAGAGACCTGGTTGGCCTATAGAAGGAAGTCAACAAGAAACACATCCAAATGGCAAAGGTAAAAATAAATGAATCCCTCCAGCAACTCCAACAAAGAAGAGAAGTTTAGCAGCCCATCGTTAATGAGATTGATGCCTACAATAAAGCAGAGATTCACTTAAAGGAGTCGCAAATAGAAGAAATGTAGAATATATGGAGTTGGTCAATCTTTTATAGGTGAGCTTGGCAATGCTAACTACTGGATAGCCTTCGTTAGAGTTAGAGAAATAAGTGGCTAGCTTGTATTTACTATACAAGGTAGAGTTCAAGCACCATAAAAACACCAAGTAGAAGATTGAGACTACAAATGCTGAACTTGAAGTTCTTAGAGCACGCTTCATAGATCGATGATCAACTATTGAGAACCTAGCCAAAAGGATGAGTGACTACTAAGAGCTAAAAGATATAGTCAAAGCATTTGAGATTGGACACAAATAATTCATTGCATGGTTCATCAACATGAAGGAGTTGTTTCTAACAATACCATGTCCCTAGGATGTACCCATTTTGACCCACATCGTTGAAGTTGTGTGGATGGTGCATGATCCTAGAAGTAAGGAGGAGAAAATGAAAGCACCGCTGGATGCTTTCTACCTCCTACCAGAAGTTGTAGTAGTAGTAAGACAACTACATCCACCTCAACCGCCACATGTGCGTGAAGCTAGAGAAGGTTTCTCAGAACCTCAGGAGCCATCACCACTTAAGACTGTCTAATATTCTCCACCAAACTTCATGCCATCAAGGAACATGCTATTCAATTTTGATGAGTCATGTCATGGTGTTTAATTTTGTGTCCTGAACATTGCTATTTTTGTAATGTGTTGATCTATACACGTGGGCACTCCATTTTTTGTCAAGTTAATTAGTCTGTTTTGTTTGTGAAAGGTCAATCAATAATCCTATACCTTCCCTAATTTTGTAAAGAACTTGAGTACAAGTTTTCATTTAGTTGTGGGGGTATGATGAGTCACAATTTACTTGGCTGCATCGATGGGGCCTCATCATCAATGTAGTGTCTGTATTTGGCTATAAATATGCATCCACCAGCTACATTTATGGAAATAGGGATTTAGTAGTAGCAAAGCTCTTGTAGTTTGTTCATTTGAAAGTTAGGATTTTTCTCTTGAGTGCCTGCAGTAGGAGTCATTGAATGTACGGATCTTTATTTGAGCATTGTTGTACCTGAGCATGACAATGTGTTCGGCAATAAAGACAAACTTTTGGATAAACCTTGCAGCATTTTAGATAGATTAAATATTTTATTTATGCATTTAATATTTTCAACTATTTATTAAAATTTTTTAATTATTTATTAAATATTTTCTAGTAATTAAGTAAATGAAGCAATTAAGTAAGATATATTAAACACATAAGTATGACCACTTCAAGTGTAACATGTATTCGCTTGGTAATCCCAGTAGCGTTATTGATTCGTATGCTTAGTAGTGTAGCACTTGGTAACATAGCAGTGGATACGTGGGTTCAGGATGTATACATAAAGTGGAACTGGATGCTTATGTTAGGACTAGTTAGACACTAGTTAATTAGTTAATTTAAATTAGTAAATCTAATTACTTTTATCTTCATTTGAACACCAACCCATAAAATACAAAATGATAAAAACCAGATGCCTCAATTACACTTAACCATACCAGTGTATGTTACAAGTGTAATTGGGAAGACAACGATTGACCTTAAAGCAAGATTTACTTCCTAGAAGAGTAGTGCACCAGAAACTACAAAGTCCATGGAATTCAATCAGATCATGCATGAATGCTTGTGATTCGAATGGTTGGGTGTAGGGGTATCTTGCTGCTCATTAGTTGATAAAGTCTTTGACACCATTGAAGGGCATAAATACTATAATTTTTAGGATGGATATATTGAGTATAATTAGATTCAAATAGCTTTAGAGAATTAAGCTAAGACCATCTTTACAAGTTGATAGTGGATCTTTGCATATAAAAAAATGCAGTTTGATCTTTGTAATGCCCCTACAACTTTGTAGAAACTTATTTTGATCATTTTCTAGAAACAAATTGGCAATGTTATGAAGATCTTTATGGCTGAATTTTTCATATATAGTTCAAATTTTGAACAAGTCTTAGAATTCCTTGAAAAGGTATTGAAAAGATGCATAGAAATCAATCTCAAGCTCAATTAGACAAAGAGTCGTTTGATGATCCAAGAAGGCATTGTTCTTGGGCACCAAATTTTAAAAAGAGGAATTGAGGTGGACCTAAGAAAAGATTAAGATCATTTAAGGCATCACTGAGAGGTCATAGAAAGTTAAGGACATTAGATCATTTCTTGGTTGTAGTGAGTATTATAGAAGATTTAAAAAAATTTCTTCAAGATTATAAAACCAGTAATAGAGCTTACCAAGAAAGATACATCATTCATTTCATAAGAAGATTGTGAAAAACTATTTGAACTTCTTAAGAAAAAACTTGTAAAGACCCATATTTTGATGAATGATAAAAAGCACACATACTATATCCATTGTGCAAGTAGAAGTACTACTGGAGAATATATCAACTACACCATCACAAGGAAGGAACTCATGGTAGTAGGATATGCACTAACAAAGATTAGACATTATATGGTTGGTTATCCTATGTTTGTTTCCGTAGACCACAACATAATACTGTTCCTAATGAACAAACCATCGGTTAGTCCTTATGTTATATGATAGCTTATCATTTTGCAGGAATTTGATTTTACAATGATTGATAAATAGGGGATTGAGAACATGGTCACTAATCATTTATCTTGGTTACAATGGGATAAGGAAGCTAATGAAGAATCCTTTTTAGATTAATTTCTAGATGAAATATTGTTTGTAAAAGTTATAGCGATTTTAGACTTAATGAGCATCCATGGTTCACTAATTATCTTACATATTTAATAACATAGGAGGTCCTATTTGAGGAGGACAAACACAACAAGCATCAATGTTTACACTTGGTGAAACACTTCATTGAATAAAGGAAAATATTTACAAAATATGTGTTAATGGCCTAGTTCATTGGTGTGTTCCTGATCAAAATTAGTAAAGAGTCCTCCAAGATGCATATGAAGGACCTTACACAAGCTATTATGTAGGTAGATAGGCAACCATAAAAATTCTTATGGCTAGATATTTTTGTCCCATTCTCTTTAGGGATGCACATCACTTTGTGCAATCCTATGAATGATGTAAATGAGATGGTGGGATGACTACAAGATTTGAAGAATCCCAAATTTGAGCATTGGAATTGTTTGACCTATGGGAGGTTGATTTTCTAGGTCACATCACATTCAATCTAATGACAAGTCATACATCCATGTTGTTGTTGGCTCTTGTGACAAGTCAGTAGAGGTTGCTACAGTAATAGATTACACTATAGCTACAACTACTAAGTTCTTTTAGTATCATGTGATAAATAGGCTTGGTAAGCCTAGGAAACTTACTTTAGAAAATGGTACCTAATTTACAAGTGCTACCCTCAAGAAACTCATATAATATCTGGGAGTCAACCATGAACTTACAACACCATATTATTCCAAAGCAAATGGTCAAGCAAAGATCATGAATAGAAAAATCACATAAATCCTAACAAGAATAATTAGCAAATATAGGATAGACTAGAGCATTAAATTGAATTATGCCTTATGAGCCTATTGTTCAACATGGAAGATCCTTATAGGATATTTGTCTTATAAGTTAGTGTATGGAAAGGTACTCAACTTACCTATTCAAGCATAACTTTGTACATTAACAATTGCATGTGACTTAGACATTGAATTTGGTCTAGCCTAAAAAGAAGGATTAATAAATCTTAATCTCTTAGACAAAAATAGAATGGTAGCACTTGTGTACAATGAGATCCATAAGTGATACATTAAACATTGACATGACACTAGGATTAAAAATATCAAAATTAATCCACAAGACAAGGTTCTTTATTATAATTCTTATTATGTACCTTAACAAATAAATTTTTAAATACTTTGTGAAGGATCCTACATTGTCCACATTACTTTTTGATTCAATGCTCTTTAGATTTATTACTTAGGTAACCTGCAAAAATTAATCCTAGTTTACATCGTGTAAATTAGGCCCTTTAGAGAGACCTAAGGATTCATAAACTGACCCTTATCATTCACCATAGCCCCCATTCATTCATTTTTTAGATCTCCTTTTCAAACCTTAGTCATGGGGTAGGCCCTCATTTCAATTAGGCTTGTTTACTATTTTATTATTTTCTGTTTTACATCATTTTATTATTTTTTAAGTTTTTTTTCATTTTCTAGTTATTTTATATTTTTCAATTATTTTTATGTTTTCCATTTTTAAAATTTTTTTAGTCTTTATATAATTTTCTATTCTTTTGAGTTATTTTCTTTGTGTTTTGTAAGAATTTTAATAATTTCTTATTAATAAAGTTATCGATTATGTGCATGTAACAATTGTGTTTGAGAAAATTTTATTCTATGTTATTAGATTGTTGAAGAAGGAATTGTACATAACAATGTGATCACTATATCCACCCCCTTAATTCCATTAATAAGAGGTCCTTAGCATGGGAATAATTTGATCCTTATTACATTCAAAACTAAAATTAACCCACGATCATTAGACCTTGTAGGAAAGAGGAAGGACTAAAAGGGTTGTATCATGGTGTAAAATCAAGGGGATTATTTAGTACTTGGACTACCACCTTGGGTTCTAGTGGTTTAATGTTGTTATGCTAGCATTCATGTTTTTATGATTTCTAAAAAAATCATATTTTGACACAGTTATTCCCTTGTTACATCACTAGATAGATATGTGACCAATGCTTGAAGGTAGTTCTATGGAAAGAGTACAAAATAATAATTAATTAATTTACATATGAAAATCATTTTTGAGGTACCATTCAAAAGGCATGTAACTCATGCTTGAAAGGTAGACTATTTCCATGAATTATATGATCTCTTTGACTAGTTGTATCATGTGATAGAAAAGACATGTAAACCATGCTTGAATGTACATCTTTGATCAGATTAACATTGGTTATGAGATTGGAAACACATATGATCCATTCTTGAAGATGCTTCCCTAACTGATGACCAAGGTTCACAACATAAACCTCATTAATTAATTAGTTAATTTTAATAACTCTAACATGTGTTTCCCAATTTTTTATTTATAAGTGATGTTGTTTTTAATGTGGTGGCTTGTTGGTCTTATAGTGATGGGACCAATATAATATAATGTGATATCATTGGTAAGTGAATGGGCTTGGTTTAGAATCCTTATGGATAAGAAATTTAATCATTTTAATCATGTCTAACATGTAGGATCCATTATGACCATGGTAAGTCACTTCAAGTCCCATTTTTCTGAATCTTTTGACTCCAGTTCATCTCACTAGCATGTTTTAGTTATGAGTTTGATGATTTTGTTTAGCACAACACACGATTCCAGCTATGACAAGTTATGTATGTATTGGAACAATAATGTGTTTCACATTTAAAAACTAGGATACCCATGGACATCTATAGGAATGGTTATAAAATACTATTAAGGATAGGAGCCTACTTTGGTGGGGAGGAGCCACTTGTATAATTATTAGAAATCATATCCAAGAATCAATTCCACATAGTCTGGAATATGGTGAGGAGTTAATCTACCTTCATACATTATTGCGAGACCCACTTCTATTAGAAATTTTATTGAATTTTTAATGAACCTCCATCAAATTTTCCTTGATCTCCCTTATTTTGGTTCAATTCAACTCTTAAGTGACTCATTTTATCATTTCCAATTATACTATCCATGAGTAGGATCAACAGTCAAAGCCTAATAACCTTAAAGTATCATAGGAACCTACAGGACATAGGAAAATGATGAAATTTTGACCCTTATACAAGCTAAAATATTAATTCTTTGAATGAAAATATTATAGCTATGATGTTGCATCTATAGTATTTTCAATATAAATTAGTATATATATGTAGTGATCCTTAATAATGTTTCCATATTTCATTCAAATTTAGATGGAGTTTTTTCTTTTTCGAGAGCCCATACTCTACCAAGAGCCATAATTAGTAATTCGATAGTCTAATTTGAACAATTTTTAAATCTTTGAGCTTCTAAAGTTGAGCTCTTTGTGAGGGCAATTCTAGAGCACAATTGAAAAATGTTTCTAACACCCTATGATAACCAACATTAAGAATGATAAAATTTAATTGAAAATTAACTAATGGCTCAATGATTTAGTTATCTTAGAACCTAGAAAATAATATTTTGTAACATCCTATGCCATTAAAGCTATATTTTCTAATTTTAATTAAAGTTAAAAAGTCAAAAAACGTTGAGGACATTATGAAAAATATTTGAAAGACTAACAAATAATTTCTGATAATTGTATATGATGCCTAAACATGTTCTTGAAGATGTAAGACATTCACTACTATGTAATAAAATGCTAAGGAAGGAATGATGTAGAGGATGAGGGTGAGGAAGAGACCAACCACAACTATCATAAGTTGGTGTAGAAGGCCAAGAGAAACATGAGTGATGAGTCATGAATTTTCTAGCTGTGATATCGTTGCTGTGATATCACAACCATGATATCATAGTGGCTGTGATATGCCGCGATATCGCATCAGCTGCTATATCACGTACGTGATATAGCGGCCTACCTCAATTCCTATAAATAAGAGGCAGCTTTCCTTGTTCTAGCATCTAGTTTTTAGTCCCTTAGCTAAACTCTTGTAGTTTTCCCTTCTTAGAGTTAGAATTATTTTCCAGTGTATGCCCGCAGTGTGGTGATTGTAATTGTACGACATTGTTTATTCGAGTGTGACGTACTTGGACACGCACATGACTGGAAATAAAGATTGAGATTGCTTCATCATTGTAACATTCACTTAGTTTAATTAATTAATTATTTAATTTTTATTTACTACTTTCTTAGTTAATATC
>MNCI01025436.1:134434-145840 GCA_015680685.1 Gnetum montanum
ACTGAATGCACTTAACTAGGAGTTGAGGGTTGAGAGAGATTTAATTAACTAATAAAGCATTTAAAAATTTCATAATAATTAAAGTTCTACTTAGCTTAGTCCATGCACTGCAAGGTTTATCCAAAAGTTCGTCTTTATTTTAGTACACAAATGTGTGCTCAGGTACAATATCTGCTTGAATAAAGATCCATTCACTTTGGGACTCCTACTGCGGGCACATGGAAATTATTCTAACTCTGGAATGGAAAAATGGCAAGAGTTTGGCTAAGGTCTAAATTTAGATGGTGAAACAAGGGAAAGCCACCTCTTATTTATAGAAATGGTGGTGGACTGCGATATCGTGGATTGCGATATCATAGGGAACGCTGCGATATCGCGTATACAATATCATGTACGCGATATCGCATCCCATCAATGAGGCACAATCATAATTTGTATATTAGCCTACATTGTAAACATAATAGTTTGAATAAGAAGTAGTGCCACTTGTGCATGATGTACAAAGATAAATCCTAGTCTCTAATGAGTGTGTCTAGGTAATCAAGGATAAGAATATGATTACTAGTGTCCTCACTAAGCTTAAATTTAGACTTTTCTTTGAATTTGCATTATAGGAAGTTTGTGAGTAGTTACAATCTTCTTCATTATAACCTATGATCTTCATAAATAGAGAATCATTTCTTGATAAGAACTATTAATTTTGGCATAACTAGCAATCTAATTCAACTATTAAAATTGAGGGGATCTTAATTTCATATGCTATTGAAGCCATTGCTATTTCGTTGGGATTATCCAACATTGAAATAGAGAAAGTCATATATTTAATTCATTTAGATCCTGTAACAAGAAAAATTATGGATGGAAAATACCTATAGTAATTCTAAAAAAGGATATGGTCCCCTATTACTTGTAGAGAAAATTTACTTCAAAATAGAGACCTATGATCTATATCTCGTGATGTGTTTGAATTGAATTTCAATTTATGTAGCTTGTGGAAGTACCATTCTCAATGGAAGTATTTAGTGAATCTAGCTCATCTTAGATGGAATAGAATGTCATTTTCTTGCTTGATTCAAAATTGTGTAATCACAGGATACAAAAATGATACCATTAGGAGAGCTTAGAATGCATCTTATGTAAAAATGATCAAGCTTGTTCTTGTAAGGTTATATCAATTAGAGACTTCATATGACATCAAAGTAGCATAAACTAATACTTTAGTAGTTGTAGTAACTTTAACATTAGCAAGTGTAATTCTTGCAATAGAAACTATAAGGATTGACACTCATGTCTCTACAATAGATCTTGGAGTGTATTGTCTAGCAATGAGTTATCTACAACAAATGTCAGAAGTTGTAAGCTAAAGGTTAGGAGATGTTAATCTTCTGGTATGTCAAAACCTGAGAGAAAATGGATAATGTAGAATGTATGTGTGTGGTTGTAATCTTATAAGACCATAAGAGAGTTAATCAACAAAGGAGTTCAAATTGAGAGACAAGACTTCAAGAATGTGAGCTACCATAATGAAATGAAGACTAAAAAGGACAAGATAAGAATGTTTGGAGGATTATTGAAAAGCCCTAGAGTTAAAGAAATTCTTCATATCTCAAAGTGTTTCTAGAAAGTATATGCCTCTCTGCATAGCAGATGTCTATCTTACATAGTAGACATCTATAGGAAGATGTCTCATAGTAGATGTCTACACCTATAAGTAGACATCTCTTCTACATTGAGGGTATTCTTAGTTAGATGTCTAAAATTCAAAGTAGATGTCTATACTAGTCGTTTAATAGTCATTGCATGAATTCTGAGGAGTTTTTGGAAACTTTGAGGTTATAAGACAAAGTAAAAGTCTTGGGAATTATGCACGCATTGTTCATTGAAAGAGTCATCATTGGCTACTCTAAACGAATTTATCTTTGCTCTTCATTATATCATCATTTGCTTGTATTGATTGTATTGAGCTTCAAGTGCAAGAATTTGTAAATTAAGTTAGACTCTTTCCTTGTTCCTTATTTCTTTCTTTCTTGTATCCCTACAGGGTTGATGTGCTTCTTACAAGAAGACATCTTTATTAAGCTTGTCGGGACACTATGGGGTTGAGTGGTTTTGCAGCAACAAAACACTTTGGTGTCAAGCTCATGTTTGTAAAGGTTTTACGATTCTCTAAACTACATTTTGGGCTTGTTAGAACCTTGTAGGGTTGAGTGGTTTTGCAGTGATAAAACACTCTAGAGCAGAGCTCAAAGCTTGTAAAGGGTGTGGTGTCTTCCGAATCACATTTTGAGAAAACAAAGTCTAAAGGTGTGCATGGATTCTACCCTCCAAGTGTGGATGTACCCAAGTTGGGAAACCACATAGAATTTGTGTTTATTTTTGGTGGCTATAGCATTATAAATTGGGAAACTTATTCATGCATTCTTCTAAGTTCTTGATCCACAAGTTGTATCAGAGCCTAGTACTCTCAAGTTCATGCTTCACATTTCAAGAGTGAACTATGGAGGGGATGTCTAACATAAAGCCACCAATGTTTGATGAGTTTGAATTTGCATATTGGAAGGTTAGGATGCATGAATTCTTTAAATCCATGGAATTCAAAGTGTGGGAGTCAATTCCTGAAGGCTTCACACTACTCATTGATAACACTACAAAAGTAGTCAAGCCACGAAGCAAATGGACTGTTGAAGAAAAAGATAAGTTCATGTTTGACTCAAAAGCAAAATTTTTTTAAATTGTGCATTGAATAAATATGAGTTTAATAGAGTAGCTGGGTGTAAAACTTATGATGGCACATCTATAGTTAAACAATCAAAACTTTTAGTAGTGCAAAGAAAATATGACAAGCTAAAAATGAAGGAAGGAGAAAAGATTAAGGACTAATTCTCTAGGAAAAATGATCTTGTTGTAGTTATAAAAATGATTGGAACTTTATAACTTGAGTTTAGACTGAAGGGCACTACCATGGAAGAAATTAGAGACTTTTCGATGTTGAAAGTTGAGGAGCTACAAGGTGATCTTATTACTTATGAGATGAATATCACAAGTGAAGGAGCTATAAAAGAAAAGCCCATTTCCCTAAAATTTATATCAAAGGAGAAGGAGTTAGTTGAACTAGAAATGAACAGTGGAGATGAACTAGCTCTTCTATGAAGCAAAGTTCAAAGACTTCTTGCAAGGAAAGGAAGAAGGTTTAATTAACGAGGCCCTAATTAATTCAAAGGTAAAGAGAAAGGTAAGAATTTTAGAAATTCAAATTTTTATGCATTTTCTATAGAATGTTGGGTGTGTGGTGGAAGAGGTCATGTGGCCTCCAAATGTCCTAGTACTGGCAAGTTGCAATGGAAAGATAAAAATGAAGTTGATTCAAAAAAGACAAACTTCGACACTAGTTAGGATGATGGAGAACAAAGTGAGGAAGAGGTAGATAATGCTATGAAGGAATCACATCTCATATGCATGCCCTCACAAACAAAAGTTCTATAGAAGTCTCTGATGAATCAAAAGGTAAAAATGATGAAAGGAATGGTGAAGTACATGAGGAAATTATTATTTTGCATTATATACGTAGAAAGGTAAAGAAAAACATGCATAGAAAAATATCTAAACTTTATGCTTTATGCTCTAAGTTAAAAAGGGAACTCTCAAGTATAAAAGTATCTATTCAACTACTAATCCATTTGGATGAGTAGAAATGTAGGAATACACAAGAGTAAAGGATCAGCAAAAATGAGAAGAAGCCTCAAAATTATCATATATGTGAAAAATTAGAGGAAACCTCTCAAAGGAATGCTTGTACTAGTTCAGTTTTAAACAAGAGTAGGTTTGATAATCCCATTCAAATTAAAGATACCTTATATTTTTGTTGTAAAATGTGGTCATGAGTAAGATTATTATTATTATCCTCATAAACAGAAAAATAATGTGAATACTTGGTTTTGTCAAAAGAAATATAGTAAGTATATCTTGTAGGATACAAAAGCGTGGAAACCAAATGAGCAAGAAGGTGGAGAAACCTTTGAAAGATTGAAAGGATTAAAACCAATAACTATCAAAAATCATGAGTCCTCCCAACTTAAAGAATGTAAATATGACAAAGAAGGAATCTCACATGAGTTTGAGGACACATACAAAAGTGCTAATAAAAGAAAATTGCACGATAAGAAGGTACTCAATGATGGGGGACCTCATCTCAAACTTCATTAGTCATGTTCATATTAGAAAGCAAGTAAGTAATGGCAAGTCTTTAGTCCCTTGCTAGTCTTAGTGTAGATTAGTTTTTGTTTAAAGTTCTTTTTTGATAAAATTTTTTATAGAAGTTCTATGAATACTTTAGCTATAAAAGAAGATATATCTTGATCATCCAAGGTGTTGAGCTACAAAAAAAGGTTTCAAGAAAAGATCAAGTAAGTTTAATTATTAAAGCCATATCTTATGATCTACATTATCTTTTGGATTATAAAGCTGTAATAAAAGTCCAAACTAATTTTTTAAAATTTTCTTTCTATTCTTTTGGTTTTGGACCTTTATAAAAATGAGTTATGATTAAAGAAACTCTATATTAAAGATCCAAATATATGCATCTATGTTCAAAGTTGTTTTTTGTCTTTTATCATAAGATACTACTAACATGAGACTCTGGTTTGTAAAAATTCTTCATACTTGATCTTGGTATTGCATTGTAGATTTTTTGATATTTATTGATGAGATTCAAAGAAGCAACTCTACAAAGGCAAAGTGAGCCATGAATGGATGCTTAAGTAATTGATGAAAAAGTTGAAGATTACTATGATTTTGCCTGCCGATTTTCTAGAAAAAGGTTCTTTACTATAAACATTTAAATGTTTGCATTTTTCTTGAAAAATATTACTATTAGGAGACCTTAGTTTCCACACTTTATTTAAGAATTTTTTCTAGACAACAAGTGTTGCTAATTCATTTTATACTCTTGGGTAAATCAATATTGTGATCAAAGAGCATGAAGATGTTAAAAAGTTTAAGGGGAGATTGGCACACTTTGTACAACAAATGAATTAAGAAGTTGGGGCACATATGTAGGGGGAGCTTGCACCTCATTAAAAATTATCATCTTTTGGAACATTAGTGTATGGGGATTCTATAGAAATTCTGTCTAAGACATGATACTTAAAGACAAACCTTCAATCCCTAACACTACAAGCATAAAAAGGAAGATTAATATCAAGTAAAGTCTTGAAGGTAAAAGAAAATTTTTTTAAAATAAGGATCTTTTAGCTAAGAATAATCTTTCATTGTGCAAGCTTCTAGAATCTATTTGAGCACTAAGTTAGGATTGCATGTCTAATCTCTTATATGTTGAGAATGTACTTAAGTTTCTTAGTGCTAATAGGAGCTAAACAGTACTCACCTAAGAAATCTCAAACACTACCAATGGAATATTAAGTAAGAAAGGTACACATACTCTCTCTTGACAAGACATCTAAGACACTATTGAAAATCAATTGATGAGATATTTTGAGATATACATGGCTATTATTTTATGAACATCTTCGTTAGAGTTGCTTTGTTTAATTTTCTGATTTATTTAACATAACAAGTTGTGCTATTTTAATTTGATCTATTTCTTAAAATTTGGATGTGTATATATTTAGTCTCCTTGGCATGAAATTACTATGTATTATATTTTGAATATGGGAAATGTGATAAATCTTATGAGCTTTTACTTAAATGCTATATGCTATGTCTTGATGTTTATCCTTAACAGTCTTGTGATTGGTATTTTTTAAAGATATCTAGCATGATCTTTCTTATGCATAGATATTTATAGACTAGAAGTGTTTGAATGATGTTTACTCTCCCAATCATGACATTGCTTTACCTTATCTTTCAGATGTTCCAAGAGGGAAACTTGTTGAAAAGGGTCTCTTAAATTTCTTGCATAAAGATGAGGTCTATTAGAACTATTATTGTGATTTGATTTTACAATGGCTTTTTTTAAGGCCCAAGTCCCTTTTGATGAAGTCCAAAAAGGAGGAGAATTTATGTGAATATTTTGATGTGATTGTATGAACATATGACATATATGTGTAAGATAGTTATAGCTATATGGTTACATAGTGATGCTTTCTATATAGTAGATGGTTTATATAAAAGATAGATAGCTTGTGCATATGTATCAAAAATAGGATAATTGATCTTTAGTGCTTGGCACTTGATCTTAAATGGCTATATCATAAAGTCACAAGGCTTTAATTATATCTCTTTATGTTTAATGGTTATGTGCTCTACTTTATTAGTTTCACCTTAGCCTTCTAAAAACATTGCTAAAGGATGCATACTTGTAAATTTTTGGGATATACTAACCCATTTTCTTAAGTTTTGGACATCACCAAAAAGGAGGAGATTGTGGACCTTTTAATATGTCAAAAACTTAGAGAAAATGAAGAATGGAGAATGTATGTGTGTGATTGTGATATTGTAGGATCATAAGAGAGTCAATTAGCAAAGAACTTAAAATTGAGAGCAAGACTTCAAGAACTTGAGCTACCATGATGAAATGAAGACTAAAAAGGAAAAGATAAGAATGTGGATGTTAACAGAGTCTAGGAGCCAAAAAATATGTTTAGAGGACTATTGAAAAGCCCAAGAGGCAAAGAAATGCTTCATATCTCAAAGTGTTTCTAGAAAGTAGACATCTATATAACACAGTAGATGTCTATAGGAAGACATCTCATAGTAGATGTCTACAACTATAAGTAGATGTCTCTTTTGCATTAAGGGTGTTCTCAATTAGATGTCTAAACTTTGAAATAGACATCTATACTAGTTGTTTGATAGTCATTTCATGAATTTTGAGGAGTTTTTGGAAACTCCAAGGCTATAAGACAAAGTGAAAATCTTGGGAATTATGTAAGCATTGTTCATTGAAAGATTCATCATTGGCTACTCTAAGAAAATTTATCTTTGCTCTTCATTGTATCATCATTTTCTTGTATGGATTGTATTGAGATTCAAGTGCAAGGATTTGTAAATCAAGTTACATTCTTTCCTTATTCGTTTTTCTTTCTTTCTTGTAGCCTTATAGGGTTGATGTGCATCTTGCGAGAAGACATCTTCATTGAGCTTGTCGGGATCTTGTAGGGTTGAGTGATTTTGTAGTGACAAAATACTTTGATGTGGAGCTCACATTTGTAAAGGTTGTGGAATCCTCTAAACCAAATTTTGGGCTTGTTGGGACCTTGCGGGGTTGAGTGGTTTTGCAATGACAAAACACTCTAGAGCAGAGCTCAAAGCTTGTAAAGGGTGTCATGCCCTTCAATCCACATTTTGAAGAAACAAAGTCTGGAGATGTGCACAATTCTATCCTCTGAGTGTGGATGTACCTAAGTTGGAGAACCACATAAAATTTGTGTTTATTTTTGGTGGGTACAACATTATAAATCGGGGAACTTATTCATCCCTCCTAAGTTCTTGATCCATAGGATATTTCCAACAATTTCTTAGTGTAACAATGAATGATCTATAAGTCTTCACGAACCTTGTTAGTGGCCAAATTTTATTAAATATAACAAGAAATAACTAGATATCTCAAATCTCTAGGAATGTTGCCAGATTTTTAATCATTCTTACATTAGGTGATGGAGCCATGATTCTCATCATGCTCCATGAAAGCCAAGAAATTGTTTTAAAGAAATTTATTGAACATGTTAGTGTAGCTTTGAAAATTCCTACAACATTCATTCTTGATTTCACTAGGATGTAGAATGTTCAAATGTTTATAGGTGTAAAAGAAGGAGAGAATACAATGTCAACAAAGCAACATAAAGATGTCCTAAATAGACTATTACAAATAAACCAAATAATTTGAGGCATTCTCAAAATTCTTGTGAAACACCTTATTAACTAGGCTTAGGCTAGAAGGTTATTACTTACAAAAATAAATCCCAACTTAATAACAATTAAAGGATGTTAAGAAAATGTGATATTCAAAGTAGTATACATTCAAAAATAGGTATAGAGAGGAATAATAAAGTGTATGCAATAGATAGAAAAATATGTATAAAAAATGCCAACAGCCCCTTGTATATAAAACCTAACCTATTCACTACAAAACAATTCAAATACCTAATGCCCAAGACAAAATGAAATTAATAGAACATAATAAAACCAATGGAATTAATTGCATGATAAATATAAGAAAATATCATCAAGGCATTGGGATCTAGCAAAAGAAAAAAAATTTAAAATAAAAATGCATAGAAATACCAACACTCTTCAAATAACTTAACATGTCAACATTAGCCTTGCATGTAAGATAAGTAGGTAGAACATCCACATAGCTAGCTAAAGAACATTACGTTATAGAAAAATACTAGCCAAACATTACTATTTAAAAATATATAACAAAACTAATAACTTAATCAAATACTAAAAAATGCATAAAAATCTAAATCTAAGTATCAGCATCTTTATCTATCACATCATCCTCATAACTAATTGAATTACCTAAAAAGGCATAAAATAAAAGGCAAGGTTAGTTTTAAGATTGAGTAGGGAAAAAAAACTATAATACTTCATTAAGGATTTTGGAAGTAGACATTGGGTAGTTAGGACTAGCATAGGGGTAATTGCATCCAAATATTTAATACGAAAATATTTAAGCATATAAAGTTACAAAAATAATATTAGCCATACAAAAAATAATCAAATATTACTAAACTATTTAAAAGTATCCATCACCACTCCAAACTCTAAATATTATCAAAATCAAATAGCAGTTTCTTAGCAAGAAATATGACATGCATAAGCAAATTAGTACTTATTCAGAAATACAATCCACATAAGCATCACTAAAATAGGAAAATATGCATGTGGAAACTTAGTAAGAAATGTAACTTATAGAAGCACCATTGATACTTGTTGAGAAATGCAATTGACATAAGTACCATCAAATAGCTAAATGGTTGTATTGATACTTATCAAGGAATGTGATCCTCATAAACATCATTAAAAATCATAAACATTAATGTCAAATAAAAAGTAAAATTCAAACATTAGGTGATGGGAAAATATGTCCAAAATGCATAACGAACTAATAAAAGATCTAATGCCAAAGATTAGTGAGTCCAAACCCATAGTTTTTCAAATAGTTAATTCTAATAAAAGATGCTAAAATTGCCAAAATTATCAAAAGGAATTATTGCTAAAATATGGACCAAAAGACTACAAAGGATGCTAAGACCTTAAACCAAACCTTCAAGTGGATAACTAAAATTGGAAAAGGATCAAATAGAAAAATTGAAAATCCTCAGGGTGTTCTAGGTATCTAAAATTTCTAAAAGTTTGATTAGTTGTTGTGTTAGACTATTAAGCACTATGAGAAGTTCTAGAAGTTGCATGTTTTTTTACTATTTTAAAAAATGTTTAGATTTGATGAGTAAGAGATCACATTATAAAAGTTCATGGGTTTCATACATGACATCAGAAAATGACATAAAATGTTCATCATGACCTAGTCATGACATGTTAGGAAGGTTAGCTTGAGATCCTTGTTGATCCACTAAGCAATTTTTTCTTCTATGCCATCACTGTCTAGAGTCATCTCAGCCCTCAAAAATGTGTATTACAATGAAAAATCCTAGTTCTTTGATCCAAAAAATTGGAAAAAGAAAAATGGAGTCAAAATAGATCCAAGTGGAGAAAAATTCAATCTCTAACATTCCATGCATAAAAAAATTATTTAAATAATATTAATCTAAGAGCTATGTAGAAAAAAATAGATCTAGTAGAATAGAATCCCAAACATTTCATTAAATAGTTGTCAAATAAATCAAAATAAAACCAAAAGTACACATAGCTAAATATTTCAAAACCCAAAAGTAAAGCATGGTAATAAATTTTCTCTACTTGCTTTACATGATTATGGATAAGAATTCTTACGTGGCCAAAATTTCCAAATTAGGTTTTAAATTTTAGGAAAAATCCAAGGTCAATAATGGATTCCATGCAAAACCTAAAATGATATATGAAGGAAAGAACTTATAGAGGTCTTGGTTGATGGTGAGTAGCGAGATACCCCTACACTCAACCATACAAATACGAGCATTTCACGCATGATCCAATTGAATTCCAAGGAGTAAGTGCTTATGCGCCCTTGTGGAACAAGGATAGGTTGATTGATCGTTGTCTTCCCAAACTTGTATGTCATGATTGTATGGTTAAGTAAGCTTGAGGCATATGATTTTTATATCTTTTATGTTTTTATGTCCTGTGCTAATAGGGAAAGAGAGAGATAACTAAGTGACTAATTTAACTTAACTACTGATTAACTAGGCTTNAAGGTATGCTTAGGTACACAATGCTTGAATAAAGATCCATCCACACTTCGACCTCCTGCTGTGGGCACTTGGAGAATACTCTAACTTTCAGACAAACTACAAGAGTTTTGCTACTTTTCTGCTAAAATACTTCTTTCCAATTATGTGCTTGGGCACTATATTTATAGACTTGGGAGAAACTACTCTAATAATTAGAGTAACCACTCTAATAATTAGAATAACTGTTCTAATAATTAGAGGAACCATTCTAATAATAACTACTCTAATAATAACCGCTCTAATTATTAGAGTAATCGCTCCAATAATAACTACTNCCACTCCAATAATAACCACTCTAATAATTAGAGTAGTCACTCTAATAATAACTGCTCTAATTATTAGAGTAACCGCTCCAATAATAACCACTCTAATAATTAGAGTAATCGCTTCATCAGTTGACATTGCAAATTTAGATTTAGCTTCTCTCCAAACTAGCTCTATCTCCTAGATGTAAAAAAAATAAATGGATGGATTTTAATGAAAGGGTTACTAGGTATTTATGCTCACAAGGGCATGCCAAGGTTAACTAAAAAGGATGATCTATCAAGAAAAAGTAAAATTGAAAAAAAAAATTATATAAAAATTTCTAAAATTTCTAAAATAATTATCCTAACATAAGGTTATCCAACGTTGGCCTACTAGTATCCTCTATGTAACAACCCTATTAATTATCTATAAAATATATTATAAATAACTATTAGAGATGCTATGAAACCCTAAGGATAGGCTTTAACCTTGATTTACTAATTCAAAATATAAGCATAAAATAAATAAAAACTATTAATTAGGGGCATAAATATAGTAAAGCAATATAGCTTAGCAAAATTTTATAATACTTGCATATATAATTAAATAACATTTATTTAATGAAAAAGATATATTTAAACAACCACAAAAAGATAGATGTCAAAAATTTTTACTAGGAGCATCATAAAATAGCATCTAAAATAATGATCCCAATGACACTTGTTTCACCTTCATCGAACTTTTAGAAATAAAGTTCTTTATATTTTAACTTTATGAAATTAATCAGTAAAATTAAAAATAATAATTA
>MNCI01025442.1:0-26394 GCA_015680685.1 Gnetum montanum
TTTTGCTTAACAGGGCTTCATGAAAAGGAATAACAGACTTTTCATTTTCTGTTAATTCTTTAATTTTAATTTTATTTAAGTTATAATTTTGGTTGTTGGTTACTAATTAGTCTTATGTTATTGTGTCATAGGCACCAAGCAATGTTAGTGGCCCTAGTAACAATGGTGATGATGATAATCTTTTACCTTCTTCTCTAAATGCCCATTAGTGCTACTGGATGTCTATTGTGATAGTTTTCATTATTCATTTTGATCTTTGTTGATGTTGTATGGTCATTGTTGGCCAATGTTTCAGTTAGAGACAATTTTAAATTTATTGTTCATTGTTTGAATATTTTTGCCACATAGTGTGGCTATGGCTATGTATGTTTAAACATTCTAAATTTTAAGTTTTGGTTTTTGATGAGAGCAGTTACTCTAATTATTAAAGTGGTTACTCTAGCAGTTACTTTAGTAGTTACTCTAATTATTAAAGTGGTTACTCTATCAGTTATTCTAATTATTAGAGTGGTTACTCTAGTAGTTATTCTAATTATTAGAGTAGTTTCTCCCAAGTTTATAAATATAGTGCCCAGGCACACAATTGGGAGGAAGTCTTTCAGTAGTTAAGTAGTGAAAATCTTACAGTATGTTTGAAAGTTAGAGTATTTTCCAAGTGCCTGCTGCAGGAGGTCAAAGTGTGGATAGATCTTAATTCGAGCATTATGTACCTAAGCACACCTTATGTACAACAATAAAGACAAGCTCTTTGATTCATCCTTGCAGAACTTGAGATTTGTTTTCTTACGCATTTATTTTATTTTATTTTCTTATGCATTTATTTTATTTTATTTTATTTTATGTAGTTTACATTTTTGTTATTAGCACAACAATTCTTTTTGATCAATTAAGCAAATCATTAAATTACACAAGCATGACCGCTTCAAGCATGCATGTAATGCTTGGTAACCCAGTAATGATTAGCATTTGGTAATCCTAGTAGTGGTGCAATGGTTGAGGATGTGTATGGACAGTGGGAATGGATGCTGGTGTTAGGATTAGTTAGAACATAGTTAGAGTAGTTAAGTTAAATTAGTCACTTAGTTACCTCTCTCCTTGCCTACTAGCATAGGACATAAAAACATAAAAGCTATAAAAATCATATGCCTCAAGCTTACATAACCATACAATCATGACATACAGGTAAGCTTGGGAAGACAATGATCAACCAAAACATCCTTCTTCCATAAGGGCACATAAGCACTTAGTCCTTGGAATTCATCCAGATCATGCATGAAACACTCGTATTTGTATGGTTGAGCGTAGGTGTACCTCACCACTCATCATTGGCACCATTTCCAGGGACTTAGTTGATTGTGTGCTAATTAGAACATAGGAAATAATTCACATCATTGGAACTAATCCTTAGGGTTGATTGAGAAAATAATAAACAAGAATAAATTGCACACTGAACAGACAAGTATGTCTCCTTCTTTGTACGAAAGTTCCTCAACACCTAGGTCTAAAACAGGAAATAGTCGAGCAATGTAATACACATGAAATTGATCCACTAGTCCCTCAACAAGTTTGAGTGGTATATATTCATCTCGATGAGTATATACTAGACTTCACCTTTATCCTCCATCAAGAAAAACAACTGCATTGGTGAGACTTAGAAGGTAACATAGTGTTATCTCTTGATTGTTCAGTCCTGAGCATGCTTCTTCATGCCCTCACATGAATTGGCATGCCACTCTTACATGAAGAATACCTTGTGCAAGACCATGACTTGAGATAATACCATCACATAGAGGCATAACATAAAAGGGATTTGTAACAGGAGATACATCATAAGTCTTTAAAGGGTAACTGGTCACAGGATGTCCTACATGTCTTAAGCTAAAATGAGGGTGGTGAACCTGCCTCAAGTAGTCACCACATAACATTGTTTCTTTCCTTGACTTTGGCCAAGGGGTTGTGTATCAAAACCTCATTTCACTATTCGTAACCTAGGTTCTGATACCCATGGGCACAAAGGATCAGAAAAAGGGATATAGACACATGATAAAGATAGACATTCTGATCACAATCGTGATTGAGGTCGAGACCATTGAAGAGAAGGTGGTAGACACCATCATGGTGATAGTTCTTCTTCTTCTTCACCTTCATCCTCTCCTTTAGTGTTTGGATGTAGTCACAAAGAAGAAAACCATGGAGATAATGGTAGGAAAAGTGGAAGTCATAGATGAAATAGCCAGGAAAGGGGACAAGGGCACTCTAAAAAGTCATGACATAGAAGAAGGGAGAGTATGGAACAACGTAGCCATCATAGATACCATGGATGAGACGATCACGATGAACCCCTACTCGCTACTCGAAGTATGTTGGACATAAATAAGGCTATTAGAATTCCAACAAGGCACTAGAAAGACAGTAGGATCAAGAGATTAGATATGAACAATATCCCACAATTTGAAGGGGGATACAATACTAATCCTCAGAATCACTTACAAAAATTCCATGATGCGTGTGCCTTACAAAATATAGAGAATGAATTGCAAAAACTTAAGTTGTTTCCATAGAAACTAGTTAAAGAAGTCGAAAGTTGGTCAGCTTTGTAAAGAGATCCAGGAGAACAATGGAAAAGTTGCAAGACATCATTACAAAGAATAGATCAGTCTATAAAAGGAAGTAAATGAAAAACACATCTAATTAATGAAGGCAAAAGTGAATGAAAACCCTCTAACAACTCCAGCAAGGAAAACAATTATGGAAACCCCTCATTGATGGGATAGATGCCTACAACAAAGTAGAAATCTACATGAAGGAGTTGCAGATCAAAGAGATGATGAAGTACATGAAGCTTGCCAATTTTTGTTATGTAAATCTAGCCATGTTGACTGCTAGAAGGTTGTGATCTGAATTAGAGAAGTAGGTGGCCAACTTGTACTTATTATTATATAAAGCCAAACTCAAGAATCACAAAGACACCAAGCAAAAGCTTACGGTGGTAAACGTTGATCTCAAAGTTCTCAGGGCATGATTCACTGATCAATGATCAACTATCAAGAACCTAGCTAGGAGAATGAATGATTACCAGAAGCTAAGAATGTAATCAAGTCATTCGACATCAAACATAAACAGTTCACTACCTAGTTTGTTAACGTGAAGAAGATGTTCCCACTAATGCCCTGTTTGTGGGATGTCCTCATTCCAGCCCACATTGGTGATGTTGCATGAACTATGAATGATCCTTGGAGTAAGGAGGAGAAGATGAAGGCATTGCTAGATGCCTTTCACCTTCCACCGAAGGTTGCATCTGTAGTAGGACAACCATAAATGCCTCATCTACCACATGTGGGTGAAGCTAGAAAAGGTCCCTTAGAACCTCAGGAGCCACCAATGGTTAGGATTGTTTGATCTTCTTCACTACCTTTATGCCATCAGAAGAAGTGTTGCCTAATTTTGTGTAGTCACATCATGGTGTTCAATTTTGTGTCATGAAGACCACAATTTTTGTAATGTGTTGATTTGTACACTCACGCACTCAGTTTTTTCAAGTTAGTTTTGTTAAGAGTCAATTAATAATCCCATACCTTTCCAATTTTGTAAAGGAACTCAAGGACAGGTTTTCATTCAATCGTGGGGGTATGATGAACATCAAAGTGTTACATCAATAGGCCCTTGTTGACACAGCCTCATTGATGAGCCCCCATCAATGGGGCCCCATTTACATGGTGTTGCTACATCGAAGAGGCCACGTTGATGTAGTGTTTGCTACATTTACAAGGTCCCATTGATGCAACACAATAGCAAAAACTATAAATACAAGCTCCTAGCCGTGTTTATGGGCATTAGATTGATAGTAGTAGCCAAACTCCTACAGTTTTTACATTCAAAAATTAGAATATTTTTCTCAAGTGCCTGCAGCAGGAGTCATTGAGTATACGAATCTTTATTCGAACATTGTTGTACCTAAGCACAATAGTATGTATGGTAATAAAGATGAGCTTCTTGATAAACCTTGCAGCATTCTAGATAGTTTAGATATTTATTCATGCATTTAATGCTTTCAATTATTTATTTAATGGTTTTCAATAATTAAGTTAATTAAGTAATTAAGCAAGATAAGGTAGATAGATTAAATACATAAGTACAACCAGTTCTAGCGTAACACCTATACACTTAGTAATCATAGTAGCATTATTGCTTGGTGCACTCAGTAGCATAGCACTTGGTAACCCAACAGTGGATACATGGATTTAGGATATGTACAGAAAGTAGGATCAAATGTTTATGTTAGGACTAGTTAGGGATTAGTTAGTTAGTTAAATTAAATTAGTCATTAAATTACTTTATCTCTCTCTTCAAGAACCAAAGAGCATAAAACATAAAATGATAAAAATCATATGCCTTGGTTACACTTAACCATACCTTTGTACTTTACAAGTGTAATTGAGAAGACAATGAATGACCTTTAGGGTAAAGTTCACTTCGTAGAAGACTAGTGCACTGGAAACTAGAGAGTCCATGGAATTCCACTGAATCGCGCATGAGCACTCTATGATTCATATGGCTGGGTGTACGGTTACCCTTCAATGCTTATCACTAGCTTAATTAATTTATTTATGCATTTAATGTTTCATGTAATTTCCTTCAATGCTTTCAAGTAATTAAGCTAAAGTAAGCTAATTAGATTCAATAGCAGTTAATTAATTAAGCACATAATTACAACTACGTTGAGCATGTGTATAACTCTTGGTAACCTAACAATGCTTAACGTTTCATAACTTAGCAGTGTTGTACATGTTTAGGATGTGCATAGAAAGTGGGATTGGATACTTATATTAGTCTAGTTAGTTATTGATAAGTAAGTAGATTAAGTTGAATTGATTATAAATTATGTTTCAACCTATTCTTAAACATAGATAAATAAAATATAAAATAATAAAAATCATGTCTTAATTATGTTTAACCATATCATCAAGCTCCACAAGTGTAGTTGAGAAGATAACAATTGTCACAATTAGATTTCATGTCTTAAAACTCGTGTACTTGAGAACTTAAGGTTTGTAGAATTCGACAAGATTGTGTATGAAAATTTGTGATTTGTATGATTGGGCATAGGTGTACCTTGCTGCTCATCATTGGCACCATTATTGAAGACCTTTAGTTGTTATGTGCACTATCTAGGACTAGTGAAAATTATTCAAAATTGTTGGAATGAACCCTAAAAGTCATATCATACATTACAATTACTACAATAATTTCAAAAAAAGCATACTACATTTTTATTTCCTAACATAAGATGTCTTCTTCTCACAAGAGTGATTCTCCATCCAAGTTTGACAGAGTACATTAGCAGGTGCCCCAATAATATAAAGTGGTATATGTTCATCCTGATGAGTATGTACCCAACTTCACCTTCATCTTGCACTAGGATGAACTGCTACGGTGGTGTGACATGGAGGGCAACATTATGTTGTTGCAAGATGATGCTCCAAAAAACTCTTGTGCATTTGGTTCTCCAAGGACTTCATGTTGAGTATGTTATCCAGGATAGTGATGCGACAAATTATCATCCCATTGAGGCACAATGCCTAAGGGATTGATAACTAGAACAACACTACGAATCTGCGAAAGGAAAGTTGTCCAATGATTTTTCATACCTGCTATACCAAAAAGATGATGGAGAACCCTTCTCTAGGGGTTTTCCATTCAGTGAAATTCCTCTCTTTAACTTTAGTGAAGGAGGTCAAAACTAGAGCCTGCAGTCCATGATTCACAGTCTTGATTTTGGCAAGAATGGATTCAACGACAAACAAGGATCCAAAGAGGCAAGTCAAGGTAGGGATGTGAATAAGAAACAAGATCGTGATCATGGCCATGATCACTGAAGAGGGGGTAGTAGGCACTGTAATGGTGCTAGTCCTCCTTCCTCTATACCTTCATCATCATCTTCTTCCTCTTCTTTCTCCAACTATAACTGCAGGGGACATGATAGCTATAGCGACCAAAAATGTCAATGGCTAGAACACCAAGAGGTTACTGGGCATACAGCCTAACCCTGAATTCATGCAATAGCTATGCTGCATGTAAATAGATGCAAGGTGCCCTGAATGGTTTGGTTAATTAAACAGGGACTTAATCAGTGTACAGTAACCTTCCATAAACATTTTTTTTAAAGGCGTTATGTACAAGTTGAAAGGGTAAGCGACAAACGTAAAATTATGGAGAATAATGCAAAATATGATAATATCAAAAAAAAATGAAACTGGCTTGGGTGAGAAAATGCATCGCCCCAAGATCAGGGGATTTGACTGAAGGTGTACAATTGATATGCAATGTGAACAGGCACAGCTTACAATGAAGTAGGATGGTTACAGCTCCTTGAATTGCTATCAATAGCTTGCCAACAGGAACCTTATCCTTGCTAGTCTCCTTGCCAAAGCCAATCGCCAGAGAGTGAAAATGCCAACTACCAGAAAGATGATTCTCAAAGCCAACAATGCTAGAAGCCAACCATGTTAAAAATGCCAGAAGCCAACCCCTTTAACATTGTTCACTAGGGTATTTATAGAGCTAGATGCGGGAGAGAAATGTGGTTTGGATGCCACGTGTCCTGGGTGAAACACCCCAAAATTTCAAGATCCTCTTGCTTCATCAGGGTCTTGGAATTTAGGTAAGGGATTTACACAATTGCAACGTCATGACAGTTTGGTAGGAAATGAATGCACTGAGCCTAAACTATTTAGTTTGGCAAGTTTTCTACCTCCAGAGCTGATAGGCTTAATGGACTCTCTGGCCTGCCCACCTGGGTGATTCACCCAGCTGATAGTCTATTAGAAAACCATGCCTAGGGTTGTTGATGGTGCTCAGGATGCGCAAAACATTTCGACAAGTTTTCTAGTGAGGAAGTTTATTATGCTATGCTACGCTATGTAATTTAGTAGGCCTCAGAAGATAGTTGTTTAGGTGACCAAACTATTGCAGAACAAAGTGCTATGCTATCCTACGCTACGCAGTGTAGCATAGCATAGCAAAGGTAAAACAAAAAGGCCTAGCTTACCTAGTGATTCCAATTGCACTTGGCAAGAACTTTGGCTTTCAAAACCAGTTGCCTTGTTTTCCTTCAAGTCCTTAGCAAAGTTTCTGATCAGAAAGTGGCAGATTAAACAAAAAGCAGGATACACTGGCTACTATGCTACCTAGCATTGTACAGCGTAGCGACAATTCAAAAGTAGAAGTGAGCCCCTCGAATGCAAGTTCAGCAAGTTCACAGATCTCTCTTCATAGAAGGAAAAGGTTACAACTGTTAGCATAATCTGAGCTCCAAGCAAGCATTTGCAACTTCAACACGAATCGTGAATGAAGCCAGCTGCTACGCTATGTAGCATGGCGTACCATAGAAAAAGATGCATATCAAACCAAGTGCTACAAAAGCTAACCTGACGTACAGCGAAGCTTCCAGTAGATGCAATTGACTTCAACACAAATTTCTTCTTCAAACTGGTGGCTACGTTATGCTACGCTACATAGCATAGCATAGCGTAGCAAGTAGCTATTCTACACCAACATGCTATCCTACATAGTGTAGCACAGCGTAGCAAGCAATTATGCTACTTCAGTGTTTCTCATTCCTCATCTTCATTGTCAGCATATTTGATTCCAGCATCTCTAGTTTTGATAGTGTAATTACAGTGTGATAGGCTCGTCAATCAGCTTTGCATGTCCATGCAGCATGGACACATTAGCATCTCGTAGGTCTAGGACACATGAAATCTAGGCCTTATTTTTCATGGGATCCTGGCCCTATAAATACCCTGATGAGCAATGCTCAAAGGGTTGGCAAAATTGGGCAGTTGTTTGGCAAAAAATTTGGTTGGCAATTTTGAGCATTGTTACCATTTGTTGTTGGCAAGTTGGAAAACATTGTTGCTTAGCAAGTTGAAAAAATTAAGCAGTTGGCATTTTTGCTTGTCATTCTATTAGCTCTTTTCTGTTGTCTTTGTAGTACTTTGCATTGTTGGCTTTTGAGTCCACATTCAAGAACACAGTTGGCCTAGTTTGAACATTCTGGTTACCTTTGGGATCTCTATGCTTCCCAGTGTTACGCAACCGATTGTATCCATCTCAACAAAGCAAAGTCGCAAATCTTGAGGTGGTGCATTTTTCTAACTCCACTTTGCTTTACATTCCTACTTATTATCATTGCATTTTACATTGTTTTTTCAATTTGTCTCATTTAATAATTATTATATTGCATTATAAACATTATTTCCACATTACACGTTTACAAAAGGTTAAGTGACACCAACTAAGTCCCTGTTTGATTGACCAGACCGTTCAGGGCACCCCATTTCCATTTTTTAATCTAGTATGGCCCTCACATGGATCCGGGGTTAAAACTGTTAGCCCAACAACCCCTCGGTGTTTCCAGCCACCAACATTATCGATCGCTACAGTTTTCTGGTGCTAGAAGGAGGGCCTTTTGATGTCTTTTCCGTGTTTCACGGTAGTCCTGCACATGTTATGTACCCTGTCATGCACTAGTGTAAATGTGACACCCTTTTGTGGTTGTTTATGCATCGTGTGGTGTAGATCGGTTGCTTCGACAGTTTCTCTGGAATCCTGCAGGATAGAAAGCCTCTGATAGCTGCTTGACCTCTTTGTTTTCTTATTTACAAATCCTTTTAGCTTTATGAAAATGATTTCCTCAAGCATCGTAGCTACTACCTCTAATGTTGAGGTCCCCCTCTCGGTTCAAGGCATCATAGGTGCTGAGCAACTGCCCAGCCTAGTGTTGGGGCCACGCTAATCTCTTAGGATCCAAAATCAAGGACTTGAGGATTTGGCTCAGCAATACAAGCAATATAACTTTCTTTGTGCTAAGGTTTAGGTAAATCTGCCCTTAGATGAACAAAAACTTAAAGACAAATGTAGCTTCGAGTTCGCTTACTATAATGGAAGGGAATTTATTCCCACTCCTAGCATTTCTATTCCTTTAACATAGATGCATCAGTGGCTCAAAGATCAGCTTATAGCGACCATTAGGCCTAGGGAGCTGTGAGACACGATGTCTCACCATGATGAAACATTCCAATACGAGCAAGAGGAGCTGGATTCCTTATCATAGGATGGGGGTCAAACCAACCCTGCCACCATCCCTCCCATTCCGTATTTCTGGATAAACCCGCTCTCTACCACTGCTCCCTTTATGATCACATCCGCCTCGTTGCAACCCATAGTTTCGTCGACAATGGGTAGCCATGCCATGCCCTTGGTGTATCAACAAGCCTACTTCCCTATCTCATTCTCAGTCACTACCCCTTCAAAAACTATTCCCTAGTCCATTTATGCATCGTATCACACACCTATCATGGCTACCCTACCCTATGTTTACACTGTACCTACCTCGCAATTGCATACAGTTTCTGCTTTCGTCCTTGTGTCTACACGTGTCCCATCGTCAGTGGTGGGCCCAGGCTCATCCACATGGTGGACCCCATTTTTCTCTCCTCCTATTTCATAGCCATCGTAGATGTCCTGCTACATTCACCACCAAATGTACCAAGTCCCACAAATGGTACAACCAAGCGTGGGATTATGGTCTATCCCACTCGCCGCACAAACAGCCTACCCTGTAGCACAACCAGTGGCTGCTGCTCCAACAGCACCACCTACTGGGTGGTGGATAGCACAAGTAGCACCTTTCATAGGGGCCACCCCAATGGCACTACCTATGGGTCACATCACTGCCCCTGCCATGTGACAAATAGGAGCTACCCCAGCAACTCCCCAACCATTTGCATCATCCCCGGATCTGGACCAAGAATTCTAGCTTATCTAGATCCTTACTGAGGAAATCAAACACCTCAAGACTGTTGATTCTGATATGATACAAGTCATGGACTTCTACCAGGATGATCCCATCAGCCCAACAATCCCCACACTGACTTTACCCCCTGGGATGCCACTCCTCCATTTCATGAAATACAACGAGGAAGGTGATCCAAATGCACATCTTGTCACATTTAGATACAACAATGGCCACATATAATCATTTGCATCTTTGATATGTCTTTCACAGGGAAAGCCCTGGACTGGTACCATGCACTTTCATGCTCCTCCATCTCAACCCTAGAGGAGCTCCTGTTCCAATTTGCAACATGTTTCAAGTACAACTTGAGACTGAAAGTTATGCTAGATCAGCTAATGAGCGTGAACCAAGATCCACTGGAACCAGTCCAGAAATTCATATAGCGGTGGAGCGCTACCCTTAATGAGATCCATGAGCCCATCATAGATGCCCATTTGCTAGCCATCTTTAAGGGTGTAGTGAACAACTTCATCAAGTTCAAACTGTACTATCTCTCTCCTCAAACCCTTAGGCAGGCTTTCACCAAGACAAAGAGCATAGAAGACACAGTGGAGGTGAGCAAAGACGCTGCTTATGTTGCATACAAGAACAAGTTTGCAAAGAAGAACAAGGGCAAGCCTACAATAGCCACAATGGTCACTGTGGAAAATGAAGCTAAGCCCAACAATAAGAAGAAAGTGGCCACAATAGCACCTAACCCTGCACCCAAACAAGGCAACATAGCTCAACCGTCCACATTTGCATTTGAAGCATCCGCATTGCCTAAGCCAAAATTTGAGCGTAAAGATCGCTCCAAGTATATCCCACTACCCGTCAAACCTTCAAAACTTATGAAGCAATTATTAGCAATAGGGTATATCCAACACAAGTGGATGTCAGAGGAGGAAGTTAAAAAACATCAACGGTACTACGAACTTTGTAGGAACCCCTCCTTGGCCTTACCCAATGAGCTGCCAGTTCCTAAGAATTTTAGACTGGAACAATTCTATAACTACCATCAACAGTGTGGTCACGACATGGATTATTGTATGGTGTTAAAAGATGACATCCAAAGGATGATTAATCAAGGGAAACTAGTTTTAGACAAGAGCAACCCAGTGCATCCTGAAAATCAATCTTTGCATGTTTACACAGATCCTCTTAATGCCAACAACGTCGACTACATTATCAACACCATTGGCATTAACAGTAACCCTAAACCATCCCATCGGTCATTTGTGGTCCATGTTCCTCAGTGTAGCACACCAACACCACCAATGGCTAAAAAAACTCCACACCAATAGTATTTTCTGAGAGTTCCTCCCCAGACATCCGCCCCTACACCACATGTTAGCAAAACTGCACCACTTGTTAGCAAAACTGCATCACCACTGCACACGTTAACACCATTAGCACTATTTTTCATCAGGGGTCCAAGTCATTCAACTGCCCCCACCTTGCATAAGATAGCACAACAGTCTTCTCATCCAAAGGAATGAGAAGAAAGTTTGACAGGTGAGGCATCAACGGAACGTACTGCTCCAGGTATTTCTAAACCTACACCCTCGCCCTCTGCATCTACGTCCTTGTTGCCAAAAGATAACGTTGCTACGCATGCATGGTCATCACCACCTCGCTCGAAAGGGTATGATCCCAGACCCAAAACTGTCCGTCCTTGGGAAATTCATCTCCGCAGACGAATGAAGAAGGAGAAACGTAGCAAGCAGGAAGGTGGCCTTGACCTGTTGAACACTCTCCTCCAGGTCAAGCAGGCTTTGAAACAAAAAAACACAACTTTGAGCTTGTATGACCTGATTATGACTTCTACAGCACACCGTGAGGCTTTGGTTCACATGTTAACGACAATTCTAGTTGACAAGAACATGCCAGCAGAAGAAAAAGCAATCCACTTAGTTATGCTTCCTTTTGTGCCTACAAAACCAAAGCCATCCCAAAAAAATTTTTGTGACAATTCCATTAGGGAAGACCCTAAGAAGGGTCAGGTGACTACAACGCCTCTTTTCATCACAATTCAGGTCATCCAACACAAGATCCAAAGGGTACACGTTGATGATGGGGCCACTACGAACTTCATCCCATTCCCTATAGTGGATAAGCTAGGTTTGGTCAACCAGATCAAACCCATGATGATGTCATGCTTAAGGTTGTTCAACAGGGCACGGGTCATAGTGAAAGGCATGATCCACATTGACTTTGTGGTAGGGGACTAGTTCCCCACGAATGCAACGTTTATCGTGGTGGAAGAGATGCCTGGGTTTAACCTGATCTTGGGGAGGTCATGGTTAGCACAACTAGGGGCCCTGCTTCTTCATCTGGAATTTGCACCATAAACATGAAGCACTCAGCTAGATTTACACATGAAAGCTAGAAAAACATAAATTATTGCAGCATAGAAAGTGACTGACCTGAGATGGCCTTGCATTTGCCTTGGGTAATATGCGATCCAATCTGATCCCAAGGAGGTGCCAGACCTCCTCCTCTATGATATCTACCCAATGTCTTTCACTTGGTGTAGCATCTGCTGTAGCTTTCTCCTTTTCGATGGTCATCCATCTTGATGGTCTTGGAGAAAAGGAGGTAGTGGCGGTCTCACCTATGGGAAGATTCACTTCTTGCTCAGGTGACTCAGTGATCATCACTTGTTGCATGAACTTGTTGTAGGCCTCAAAAGCACCAATAGCATCCAAGAATGCTTCATGAGTGAACAACTTCACTGAAGCATCCCGATATTGTTTACGATAGGTGGAGCGTTCTAGTTTATACATGTGCTTATGATTTTTTTGGGACTGCCCCCCCACTCATAAACTCTAGCACTATAATCCTTCCAGTCTTGGTTCTTCTGAGCCAACAACACCATTTGCATCCACTACTCAATTATCTTCCTAGTGGCCTCGTTATTGCATCGCACAGCCGTCCAATATCTTACATAATCTATGATGGTTGTGCACCAATTGCCATCATTGGTATCAAGGGCTAGGAGGAACTCATTCCTAGAACGAAGGTCTCCCACCTCGGTAGTTAAATCAGCCATTTCTCTCTCTTGCCTCTGGACCCATTTCCACAGGTCTTCATTCACACGCCTACACTCCCATAAGGAGCATGTCGAGTACAACGCACATTTTCTAGCCTTGTCGTATATGCGAAAAGGCACCTCAGTCACTTCAGGTGGGAATGTAGGCATGGTGTCCACCTTTACTACTCATTTTGGATCCCACTTGAGGTGAGAGACTGTTATCACACATGAAAGAGAATTGGTCACAGTAGCGTAGCAAAGTTTGGCAACTTAGGAAGTCTAGCGTAGCAAGCTAAAAGCCTAGCAAAGTTAGTTTACTTACCCACTTCCAGATTGACTTGTTTGAGATGGTCGATCATGTCATCGATAACCCTCTGCATGAACATAATTTTTTTAAGGGTCTTGGTCCATGGTTCCAGCCAGATCAAGGGAGGTCTTGTAGTGTTAACAACGGTGTTTTCCATATAACCAAATGCATCAATTATGATTGAGGTGGACTATAATGAAGCCGATGAAAAATACAAACGACAGTGCAAAGGCTCCTACCCAGCAAACCCTCAGGGGTGATAGCGGGATGGTCACCTATCGACATACTGTCAAAAATATGGTCAAACTCACCAGCTTCTAGTTGTAGATCCCCTCCCTACTGGCTTAAAACTATGGTAGCACCCTCTGCGTTCATCTATTCATCCAGTGCTAAATTGAACTCAACGAAAGGATCAGCAGCAGAGGTTCTTTCCTCATTGACATGGGCTTCCTCTTTATTCGCTGGGGCCTTTCTTTTTAAGGAACTAGCATCCTCCTCATCAATAGGAGAATCCTTCTCGTTGGCTAAAATGTCCCCCTCGTCAGCAGGGGTTTTTTCTTTGTCGACGGAAATCCCTTCCTTTGCGGCAGGGGTTCCTTCTCTCTTGACCAGGGCCCTTTCCTCTATGGCTGGGGCCCCTACATATTTATTAGCTACCCCCATTTTGGGGATCGACATCTCTTCATCGCCTTCTTCTTCTTCTTCTTCCTTTGGCAACAAGGCAAGTTTGCATTAGGCTTAGCATATTAACTTAAAATTGATGCTACGCTATGCTACGCTACCTAGTGTAGCACAGCGTAGCAAGCATTAACCAAATAAGCGAAGAAATAAGAAAAATAACAAAAGCATTTACCAATGGGGGGCTGCACCTTGCATAGCTTGAACCGTAATGTCTTCCCCTCTTCTTCTTTTGTACAGGGAAGTTCCTCATCTAGATGATGCCTCCTTTGCTACAAATTAGTGGCCACCTTCTCCACGATAAGGCATTTCCCCTATGATACACTACCCATAGTAGCAGGGGGTGCCTCTACCATGCTATCCTGGCCATGAAAGTTGCAGGCCACCTGATCCTTAGTCGTCATGGAAAATGACTCCCCAATTGCCTCTAGGGGATCTTAGGCTTAGGTGAAGACTTGGTAGAGCCATGGTTTGGAAATCTGGTTACGATCTTGCATAACCCAGACTCTATTCTCACGGACCACCAAGAATTCCGTGAAAGTTCACAAGATAGCTATGTAAAAAGCATGATGCACATTGAAATGTGACTAATGCTTATTATGAAGCTTGATCATTTCAGCTTGAAGGCCTTTACAGAGATGCCTAGCCTAGTTGTAATGGGCCCCCACTTCCATGACCTCCCTCATCATCCAAGCTTGCTCAATCCCAATGATCTTTCCTTGGAAAAGTAGCTGGGGGAAAGCATAGGCACGGAAGATGGGGTAAATGTCTTTGGTTGCTCTCGGCTTCACTTTTTCCATAAGGATCCCCTTTTTTCCTTTGGCCACCCCTAGCCACTCCTCAATGTCCTCCTAATGGTTTGCCTCTTTTTTGGTCTTTGCCCCCACAGGAAGACCATCAACAGGGACACCGAAGAGGTCCATAAATAGTTGGTCATTGATTTCAAGGACCACTAGCACATCATGCACACATGTGCAGAAGCGGTTTACCTTTTCAGAAAATTAGTCTTCTAGGGCTAGCATCTCAGCAATAGGGATGCTTAGGTTCATGGCTAGAAATATATCCATGATTCTAGCCTCATGAAGATGTTTGGCCAGCGATCTCAAGGCCCTGCTGCAAAGCCAGCATTGAGTCTCATCTACCTCCCCATAGTTGAAGTAGATGTTGGCCTCATGATGCCCAAAGGTGATTACTGTCACCTCCTCGGACTTCTTCGCTACTGTAGCAATTTGCACAAGCAAAAAAGTAAAAACTTAGATAAAAGAAGAAATAGCATAAAAGCAGGAGCAACACTTGAACATGCAAGCAACTCATTGTTTAGCTTACCAGGTTTAAATGGTGATGGGAATGACAAAAGATCCATCAATACATCTTCAACGGTGATCAGCCTAAGGGATTCCCAATCCCTATCCAACCAACCGAACTCTTTGAATTTGTGGTAGAGCTGGGAGTACCAGGTTGGGTGGGTTTTGTACTCACCCCCACATTGGCCTATCACGCCTGCACGCATATTCTTAGCGGAAGAAAACTCCCACAGTGTCATCTGTGCCAAGGAAAATGCATTTTTGTCACTGTGAAGTTCATCCTTGTTGATAAAGGACCTGGTAACAGAAAAACTTTGTTAACATTTGCCTAGCGTAGCAAGTTTTGCATAGCGTAGTAGAATATGTTTACAAAACTCACCCATTGTCACAGTAAACGATTCCTGGTGGGTTTTCAAAACAAGTCCCCATGTGGTGGGTAATAAACAAAGTGTTGTATGAATGGTAGCAATTGTATTCGGGCATCTCCCAGATCCAAGCCAGATGCCTCAAATTTTTTGAGTGCTAACTAGATCCTTCTTCCTACCCGCTCCTAATTGCTCCATCCGTCAAAAATCTCAGAATACCCTGATTCACCTCAGGCAAGAGGGTTTCTATCACTATGGCTACTACCTCGTCTAACAAGTGTGACCAAACGATCACACTGAAGTACTAGAGGAGAAATTGTAGGAATTTGCGTGTGCCTTCCTGAAACTAGACCGCCTGCTGCCCCGCACCTGCATGGGGTGGAGGAACGTTGGCCACTGATTCACTTAGGCAGCACAGGACCCCTACAATTTCTAGGACAATCAATATTGGCCTTAGCACCACCTTGCATAACACAAATGCAAATGGAATTTCAAGATTTCGAGTGGGATTCGCATATAGCATAGCAAAATTAGCAGTTAACAGATAGCGTAGCATGAATCTCTCCGTGCATGTAGCATAGAAAAAAACACGAACACGATAGTGTAGCAAGATTAGCCTAGCGTAGCAATAAAAAGCTAAACACAAATCTTTTGACAAGAAAGAATTCAATGCACTGCACTAGTTTTGACAAATCTTCTACCTAACAAAATGATTTGCATTGCGCCATGATAGACATGTGTTACGCTGTCAAATCACGTGCATGGCTAAACCCCACTGAGCATCATACGCTACGCTATTCACATGCCAAGTTGCCAGAATCACCCAAACTTCTGTGGCAGGGCAACCACAGCAATGGCGCTCTCGGCAACATTGCATGCAACCTTAGCGTAGTGTCCGTACACCATCATGGCAGAATCGACAACAATGTCAGTGTAACAGCCAAAATAACAACAAAAACGATAACTAGAAAATGCAGATTGCATAACAAAAATGTAGAGTGCATAACAAAAATTGTAGAAACAAAATCAGAGAAAGCAGAAGCAATAGTAGCAGCATAGAAAAACAAGGAATAGCGTAGCAACTTACCGGGTCAATGGGATCTCGTCTCGCACTGGAATGCATGCTTGCGATACATGTCCCAGGGTCTCTTTCACTTTGTCCACCTTGGTGAGGGCTAGGTGTTTGCGTTCTCTCCTCAGAGCCATTGTTTTGGTTGCTAATTCTTCTTGGATGCTACACTGAATTGCCTTTCTCTCGATTAGCACAATCGCTCTATGCTCTAGATGAAAACTCTGCACTATTATGGTGAAAATGACAAGTTTATCAAGGGTAAACCCATATTTATAGTCAAAAATAGTGAAAAGAAACCTACCATTTTCTCTCCTTGATTAATGCAGTCCGCCCCCCCCCCCCCCCCCCCCCNAAATTCTAACCCATAGCCTCAATCTCGTTAACAGTCTGTAAAGACCTTAAACTAGTAGTTCTAATGTGTAGCTTTAATCTCATTAGCAGTGTGCAAAGACCTTAAAATAATACTTTTAATTAGCAAATTTAACTCGTTAGCGGTCAACAAAGACCTTAAACTTGCAGTTTTACACTTCTACATTAATACAGTCCGCTACGACCTTAAACTGGCAAGTTACAAATTATGTATCATGCTTTATGATTATTTCAACTGTTCACGTCTTATTGCTACTTTACAAATGCTTACTACGCATTTTTGCTACAAACAGGTATCCCTTGACTAGGCATTCATCTCATTGTGGCAGGTTGAGTGAGAATGGCAATGCACCATGATCTTTCTTCACCTCTGGCTTTAACAGGTCCACACGGTAAGCTTGCACGACAACTGAACCCCGAGTCAATAGACTAGGGATCATCCATAGAAAGCATTGTAGCATCCTTAGAAACATCTCCAAATTGGCCTAAAAGTCTGGTCCAAGCCCTAGATTTAAAGGCCGAGGATGTAATTGAGGACCCTCTCATTGAGACACCTGTTACCACATCCAGGGGGAAAATAAAAACGTTAAATCTTAGCTCCCTACTAGATTCGAAAAATGCACAAAGATGTAGCCAAAGTACTACAAAATAATATTAAAGTATTCATGTGGTCTTATAATGACATGCTAAGTTTAGATTCGAGGCTCATATAGCACAATATTGTCTTAGATCCGCAGATGAAAGTAGTTAAGTAGAAGGCTCACAAGGTTAAACTAAAGATCACACTAGCCGTATGGGATGAAATCACCAAGTTCTATCAGGCTGGTTTCATCTGGGGTGTTGATCACTTAGAATGGGTGTCAAACATCATTGTAGTTTCTAAGAAAATGGGAGGAATACGTATTTGTATAGACTTTCGAGATCTGAACAAGGCAACGATCAAAGACGATTTCCCACTACCAAGTATCGATCAACTCATCGACACTACGACTAGTCATGCTCTATTATCCTTTATGGATGGTTTCTCTGGCTACAACCAAATTCGCATCAACCCAGAGCATCAGTTAACAACAACCTTCATGACCCCATGGGGTACTTTTTGTTATACTATGATGTCCTTTTGGCTTAAAAACATCGGGGCAACCTACCAGAGAGCCATGACATACATCTTTAGTGACTACATCTTAGAAACACTGAATGATTACGTGGATGACATAGCAATCAAGTCTAAAGAGGCCACTGATCATCCCAATGATCTAGATGTAGTTCTCAAGTGTTGCCAGATGCACAAGTTATGCCTTAACCCAAAAAGTATGTCTTCGGGGTGAGAACTGTATGCATGTTAGGATTTGTAGTATCAGAAGCTAGAATACGAGTAGACCCTGACAAAGTCAAAGCCATCGTTAATCTAGTGCCCCCTACAAACCTTAAAGAATTGAGCAGGTTACAAGGTAGAATACAATTCATTAGAAGGTTTATAGCAAAGTTGACTACAAGTTACACCCCATGCAACATCTACTAAAGAAGGGGGTTAACTTCGAATGGACAACGCAATGCCAACAAGCCTTTGATGATCTGAAGAAAGAGCTTTTACACCTCCCAACTGTGTACCCACCACAGAGAGATAAGCCTTTCTTTGTCTACCTTGCCACCTCAAACACATCTATTGCAGCACTGTTATGTCAGAGACAAGACAACNCAAACACATCTATTGCAGCACTGTTATGTCAGAGACAAGACAACGTCTCTGACATTCCAGTGTATTATCTAAGTCATGCATTGATAGCTCATGAGGCAAGATACAATGAGGTGGAGAGAAACTACCTTGCTCTAGTCTTTGCATTAAAAAATGGAGGCATTATCTATTTCATAGCAAGGTTAACATTGTTTGCAAGAGAAATGTACTCCAAGACATCATGAATAATCTATATGAAAGTAGCAGGATAGCCCGATGGAAAGCCATAACAGCAGAATTCAATTTGCATTATGTGAGCCAATCATCGACAAAGGGTCAAGCTATAACAATGCAACTCATGACCTCACCCATTGATAATCGGGCAATCATAGATCTCAAATTCCATGACGAGCATGTTAGCATTATCAACGCCAACCCATCACACCTTGAAGCTACTTTGCATTTCAACGATGGCTCGACCATGCGAGGAGGTAGTGCAGCTGCCATCATTACGTTTCCCTCAGGGGAAATGCAACCTTTTGCTTATCATTTTATGTTCCTTTGTATAAAAAACATGGTAGAGTATGAAGGGTTACTCAGGGGCCTCTTAGCAGCCCAAGCATTGAGCATCCAACACCTGGTGATTGGCAGGGATTCACAACTCGTCATGAATCAAATCACAGAAGTCTATGCCTACAAAGCTACACATCTGTAGCCCTATTGTAACCTAGCAAAAAGTTTTCTTAAACAGTTTATGAAAATGGACATTTAACTCGTGCCATGCAATAAAAACGCCATAGCAGATTCCCTGGCCATCTTAGCATTAAACGTGCCACCACACCTATTCGCAAGTTTTCCCACTTCGATTACCGAGTGTATGAAGTCTATCACTCAGGTAGTACACGTAGCCTCTATTAGCATTGCGAACACCCAGGAGTAGTACACCAACATTAAAGCCTACATACAACATGGCGAGCCCCCAAGTGGATTGACATCTACCCAGAGAGATGTGATTCACAAGTGTGCTTGGCAATACGTGCTCATGGGAGACAACGCCCTGTGCAAATGCTCCTATGATGGGATATTGCTGGCATGCATAAATGAGGAGCAAGCGTAGAAGGTCATTAATGAACTACACAAAGGACTGTGTGGTAGACACATAGCACCTAGGGCCATGGCTACAAAAATCAGATGCCTAGGGTACTATTGGCCTCACATGGAGTGTGATTGCCTAGCCAAAGACAAGACATGTGATACGTGCCAAAGATATGCAAATCTTATACACATTTCACCAATAGAGTTGCATCCAACGTAGATCACATGGCCTTTTGAGTGATGGGGACTAGACATCATAGGACCTATCACATCTAAGTCTTTCGCGGGGCATAGCTTCATCATCACTGCCACCAAGTATTTTACAAAGTTGGTGGAGGCTATTCTCCTAAGGAATACTACATCCTAGCAAGTTTGCCACTTCATCTTAGACAACATTATAACAAGTTTTGGACTTCCCATGACTATTGTGACTGACAACGGGCCACAGTTCAGTAGTGTGAAAACAAAAACCTTCTACAGTAATCTTGGCATCAGGTAGTCGTTCTCCTTGCCATACTACCCGCAAGTAAATGGACAAGAAAAAGCTACAAACAAGTCCATCATCAACTTGCTTAATAAAATGCTTAACAACGACGAGGCAATGGCATGAGCAAATCCTCTATGTGCTGTGGGCTTACAGGACGATGTGCAGGACTACAATAGGTAAGGCACCTTATAGTCTTGTTTATGGATCTAAAGTGGTGCTACCTCTTGAGTTGTAGGCACCCTCACTTTGAATGATCCTGTCAAACATCATGAGTGAAGCCCAGAACAATGAGTCAAGGATCATCAACCTCAACTCCATAGAGGAGAAGTGTGCATAGATACTTGGTCGCATAGAGTAATATTAGAATAGGCAACGACAGAAGCATCATGCAAACCCCCATCAACAACTGATAAAGAAGGGAGACCTTGTTCTCAAGGCTATCTGTGAGCATGTGAACAAATTCTTAGCAAACTGGGAAAGTCCGTTCATGGTCACAAAAGCCTTTGGGAATGGGGCCTTCAAGCTAGTAGACATGGATGACAACGAGTTTGCGAATCCTATAAATCATTCATATCTCAAGCCATACTACATTTAATGCATGTGCAAGGTAAGCAATGATCCGCTACAATGTAAAATTAGCAAATCCCATCTGCTATGACATAAAACTGGCACAGATCGTCCGCTACGATGTAAAATGGGCAAAGGTAGTCCACTGTGACTATAAACTGGCACAAACTGTCCCCCATGACATAAAACTAGCAAAGCACATTTGCTATGATGTTAAACTGGCACAGATAGTCTACTATGACTATAAACTAGCACAAACTATCTGCCATGATGTAAAACTGGCAAAGCACATCCACTACGATGTTAAACTGGCATAGACAATTTGCTACGACTTTAAACTGGCCTATCCACCATTCGCTATGATGTTAAATTAGCACTACGATCTGCTAGGACTTTAAACTAGCACAACCACTATCCACTACGATGATAAACTAGCGCAATGGTTTTCTAGGACCTTAAACTAGTGCACCACGGTCTGCTGAGACCTCAAACCAATAGATCATATGGTCTACCAGGACCTTAAACTAGGTTTGTGGCATGTCCTCAGCATGCATCACAACTCTACAAACAAGCGAGCGTGCACACCACCAACACAGGGTGGAACATTGTAGTTCTCGAATGCAGTTTACAATGCTAAGAAAACACCCTCGGGAATATGTGCAACGCCACTACCCTTGGCATCTTGCTGATCCTCTAGAGATATTGTATGACATCTTGCTGACCTTCCAGAGCTACCGCTACCACGGCCTTTTTCCCTGGCAGTAGCTTCTGTAGTCAGAACCTGCTGCTGGAGTTCCAAAAGATGTTGCTGTTCTCTAACCCCCACCATTGCCCGAGCCCAAAAGATGTTCAACTATTGGATAGCCTATCTCATAGCTAAACTACATAATGTTTGCCTTGGCTGGGGATTTCTAAGCACTTGCATCATCGTAGTTCTTAGCTGCCTCGATGTCAACCTCTCCACGCAGATGCTGCCAGAACTGTTGTTGGCCTTTATAGTTTGGACACCGAATGGCTCAGCAACAATGTCCATTTTTCTAGCAGGGTTCAAAGCAAGTAAGACCTTTCCCTTCATTTTGCATCATGGTTGTTTCTTTTGGTTTGATTTTTGCTATGTTTGCAAGATACGTATCAGAGGGAACTTAGTCAGAGGTGCATTTTGCCATGAAGGCAAGGCACTACATCATTGCAAGATGGTTATCATGACTAGCTTAGCCACTTCAGAGTGCATATCTTGTCCTCCTCCTTAACCTCCTTTACCTCATTCCTTACACCTACAACTCTCACTCTCACCTCTTTTACGAATTTTCCTAATGCTGGTAAAGCCATCCCATATTCCCAACGGCAAAGTCCATGACACGCGTAATGCAACTTGCTGCATGGGAAGCATCTGTAGGCAGGTTAAAAGCCCCACGTGGATGTAATGCAATTCATCCTGGGAAAGAAATGCTTGTCCTATGTCAAGGTTGTTTGCAAATGTAAATGGTAGAACAGCAAAAGAAAAAGCATAAAAGAGCAAAAGCTCACACAAAAGAAAGAAAGAAAAAGAGTGTGCCTAAAACAGATGGCACATCAATTGTTTCACAGTAATCCTCCCTAAGCATTCTGATGAGAGGTCAAACGTTAGCAAAAGCAAAGATGACCACGCAAACAACTCCCTCACAAGCATTCCGATGAGGGACCTTGCTAAGTCTCATCTTTACCATTTTCTTGAACCTCCTTCTCCCCCCAATTTAACCCTTCCTCTTTCCTCACATAACCAATCCAACACTCTCAAACATAGCTAAGTGACATCTTGGCAATTACCGAAGAGTGATGTTGGCATCTTGTCTTCCATGGTATTTCGTATTCTTTGTCGGCGTCTCTTGGGTCCGTTCTCTAGATGTCGACAAAGAGGGGCCAATGAAACACCCCAAAATTTCAAGATCCTCTTACTTCACCAGGGTCTTGGAATTCAGGCAAGGGATTTACACAAGTGCAGCATCATGAAAGTTTTGCAAAAAATGAATGCACTGAGCTTAAACTGTTTAGTTCGGCAAGTTTTCTACCTCCAGAGTTGACAGGCCCGATGGACTCTCCAGCCTACCCACCTGGGTGATTCACCCAGCTAACAATCTATTAGAAAACCATGCCTGGGGTTGTCAGTGGTGCTCAGGATGCATAAAACAGTTCGGCAGGATTTCTAGTGAGGAAGTTTGTTACACTACGCTACGCTATGTAGTGTAGAAGGCCTCAAAGATAGTTATTCAAGTGACTAAACTATTGTAGAACAAAGTGCTATGCTACATAGTGTAGCACAACATAGCAAAGGAAAAATAGAAAGGCCCAACTTACCTAGTGATTCTAATTGCACATGGTAAGCACTCCAGCTTTCAAAACCAATTGCCTTGTTTAGCTTCAAGTCCTTAGTAAAGTTTCTCATCATAAAGTGGTGGATTAAATAAAAAACAAGATACGCTAGCTACTACACTACGCTATGCTACCTAGCGTAGCACAGTGTAGCGATGTTTCAAAAGTAGCAGTGAGCCTCTTGAATGCAAGTTTAGCAAGTTCATAGATCTCTCTTCACAGAAGGCAAAGTTTACAACTGTTAGCATAATCTGAGCTCCAAGCAAGCATTTGCAACTTCAACACGGATCGTGAATGAAGCCAGCTGCTATGCTATGCTATGCTATGTAGCGTGGTGTAGCATAGAAAAAGATGCATATCAAACCAAGTGTTACAAAAGTTAACCTGATGAACAGTGAACCTTCCACTAGATGCAGTTAACTTCAACATAAATTTCTTCTTCAAACTGGTGGCTACGCTGTGCTATGCTACATAGCATAGCACAACCTAGTAAGCAGCTACGCTACACCAACATGCTACACTACATAACATAGCACGGTGTAGCAGGCAGTTACACTACTTCAATGTTTCTCATTCCTCATCTTTATTGTCAACATATTTACTTCCAGCATCTCCAGTTTTGATAGCGTAATTACAGCATGATAGGCTCGTCAATCAGATTTGCATGTCCATGCAGCATGAACATGTCAGCATCTCGCAAGTCTGGGACACGTGACAACCAGGCCTCATTTTTTGCATGCTCCTAATGCTATAAATACCCTGATGAGCAACGCTAAAGGGGTTGGCAAAATTGGGCATTTGTTTGACAAAAAAATTGGTTGGAAATTTTGAGCATTATTACCATTTTTTGTTGGCAAGTTGGCAAACATTGTTGCTTAGCAAGCTGGCAAAATTAAGCAGTTGGCATTTTCACTTGGCATTCTATTAGCTCTTTTTTTATGTCTTTGTAGCACTTTGAATTGTTGGCTTTTGAGTCCACATTCAAGAACATAGTTGGCCTACTTTGAATGTTCTAGTTACCTTTGGGATCTCTGTGCTTCCCAATGTTGCGCAACCGATTATATCCATCTCAACAAGGTAAAGTCACAAATCTTGAGGCGGTGCATTTTTCTAACTCTAGTTTGCTTTACATTCCTTCTTATTATCATTTCATTTTACATTGTTTTTTCACTTTGTTGCATTTAATAGTTATTATATTATGTTATAAACATCATTTCTGCATTACACATTTATGAAAGGTTAAGTGACACCGACTAAGTCACTGTCTGATTGACTAGACTATTCAAGGAACCCCATTTCCATTTTTTTTATCCAGCATAGTCCTCACATGGATCCGAGGTTAAACTTGTTAGCCTGATAGCCCCTAGGTGTTTCTAGCTGTCAATGTTTTTAGTCGTTACATTGGGCCCCATAGAGTGCAAACATGACTGTGCTATGCTACTATATAATGCTAGATGTGAAACCTACTATGCTGTGACCATACTACTAAAACTGCATGTGCCAGAATCCAGTGAACTACCATATTTGTTACAAGCAAAAATGCCAATAATGAATGTAAAGTAGAGCCTGTGCTCTAGGACTACGTCTTCCCTACTCTTGCAAGCAGGGTCAAGCGTAAGGACAACTTTGGGGGATAGCCAGGGTGACATGAATCCCTTTCTGATCTACAATGCTTTGTCAAGAAACTCTATTTGGGGCCCTAGGATGAAGTGGGACAAGCAGTCTTGGAGGTTGAAGTGTAGCCAAATGCAATCTATTGGCACATTTGGCCATTTCATGAAGCAGATTTAAATTAGTTGAGAATTTGTGAAGAAGTAGCTTAATTTTCAATTTGAGAGAAAGAGAATAAGTGCACAAAAAAAATTCTCATATTTAAGAATACTGGAGCAAGCTTACACAGCCCTGGTTGATAAATACAGAATCATCAATATGTTGTTCCACTTTATAATTCACTGAGGTTTACAGATGAATATTGCAAGTTCAGCAGTCTGGGCAGGGTGGAGTTATTTCCCTTGTAAACTTTAACAATATATTTCTCTGTAAGCAAAATTTTTTTCTCTGAAAGGAAAAAGTGAAATGCTGCAAAATGAAGAAGGTGCTCTGTATTATTGTAAGAGACCATGGTAGTATAGCAACTCATTATCCCACAGGACAATTTCAGACAATGTACTCTGCAAAAATAAACATTCATGTAGAAAGGCAGAAACAGGTTCCCCCAACACTTTGCCACTGGAATCCCCATTCTCTGTGACCATTGCTGTCCCAAAAAAAAATATAGGAAAATAAAATCAAAAAATCTGCAATGACAAGAAACTAGAAAAGGCCTCCAAAACGGCACTGTACAAAAACACAGAAAAGGAAACACATGAAGACTATGAAGTACTCTCCAAATTATTTTAGAGCATGGCCAAGGAGAGACAGATGATCAAATTTAATATTGTCCCTAATTATATATATAAAGCTATTTTCTAAAAATGGATTTATGGATATTTCCGACTATAGCTTTTTATATAATTGGAACTTTATGTGGAAGTTGTAACTTCCTAGCCTTAATCCATGATGTTTGTAACCACTACCAAGTACACTTGTTAGATGCAACATTTTTATCTCTTTTATGGTTTCAACCACCCAAAATTGTTGTAACTTACCTAACTTGTTGGGCAAGTAACCTCCTAGCTTGTAGGCCAAGTTTTTTCTTTTTGATTGGATAGTCCAATTACTTGGGAGAAAAGTTAGGAGAGATATTTTTGGGATATTTTTGGAAGTTGTAACTTCCCAACCTACCTTTGAATCCTATAAAAAGGGGATTGAAAGGGATCAAGAGGGAAGACTTTGGAAGGGAAGAACATTGAATCATCACTTTTCACAGCAAAGAAGATTGTTTGCAAGATGGCTTGCTAGAATAAAGATTTCAGCCTCTTTGTCATGGTCCTGTGAGTTATGCATTTCATTTTTTGTTTTGTTTAAATTGCTTAGATAGTGGTTTAGATAGTATCATCCTTGGCAAGTAATTTTGGGATTTTTAGATTGCTCTTGACGTTCTTGTTGCCCGATAGAAATTTCTATTAAAATTTTTCCATAGAAGCGCTTGTGTTTAAAAGCCTTGAGAGCATTTTAGTAGTAAATTTTGTTATTGTGCAACGTATGGAAACTGCTATTGGGATTGTTGTAAGAGAGCCTCTATTTGTCGTCACGCCGTTGAACAATTCAGTAGTCGAGAGGGTTCAGAGAATCTTTGGTATTTTGATGGGACC
>MNCI01025442.1:36026-58028 GCA_015680685.1 Gnetum montanum
TTGGAGGTATCTGGGCCTTGGTGTTGCCAAAGACCAACAGGCACCTAAATCCTGTTCGAGGACACTCGTTGGAGGTCGCGTCCCAAACGGTTGCCAACACAATCCTCTTGCTGGAACCACTTGGCAAAGGACCTTCATACATTCTGTCCTTCCTACGTTGTGCTACACTGCGTAGTGTAGCACAGTGTAGCATCCAAATTGGCCCAAATTTTGACTTACTTTGTAAACATTTTGTTACAGAATGTCAATCATGTCCTAGCATGGAAGTAGAGTAAACTTGTTCGATGGTTGAAACATGGGCAAGTAGTCTTACTCCATTAGAGCCATCTGAGTAGGAGTATTGTCAAAGTTCATCCCTGCTACACTGTGCTACACTACGTAGTGTAGCACAACATAGCACTCAAATTACCATGATTTCTAATAAAGCTTGCCACATTTTTCCACATCATGTTACTCATGCATCAAGGATGAAGTAGGGTAGATATCCCGAAGGATTGAATTGTTGTTAATCTACATCTTGGATGCTCGATCAGTCTCCCCAAGGCCTGCTACACTATGTAGTGTAGTGTAGCGTAGTAGGTCTCGCAGTTAGAAAACTTGCCGAACTATTTCGCTCATCCTGAACACTTTCAACAACTCCTAGCATGGTCCCTGGGTAGACCATCAACTAGGTCAAGTGTCAAGCTGGGCAAGCTAGAGGGTGTAGCAAGCATGTCATCTCAGGTGATAGAAAATTTGCCAGACTATGTTGTCTATCCCTGGTGCCTCTTTCATGCAAATTGGCCTTGTGGTTGGGTGCCACGTTGACTATACTGCAGAGAGTATTATCTACATGGTCCAATGTGATACCATGCATACGGGGACCCTTGCCAAAATCTTGGGACTACTGAATCATGAGAATCCAAAAATTTATGATGTTTTAATGGCCCCTCTTTGTTGACATCTAGAGGATTTGCCTGAGAGACATCAACAAAGAATACAAAACACCATGAAGAACTAGACACCAACATCACTTTTCAGTGTTCTCTTAGATGATGCTTTGCTACATTTGAGAGTACTAGGAGAGTGATGTAGGATAGGGGGCAAGGGATGGATTTAAGGAAATAGGTTTGGGGAAGGGAAAAATGCAACACTTTGGAAAACTATCGCCATAGCGTGACCCCTCATTGGAGTGCTTATGGGGGAGTCAGAACACATGGGTGTCTTTCTTTGTTGGCCTTTGACTTCTCACTAGAGTGCTTAGAGATGGTCGATCTATGGTCAAAGTGAGTGTAAAGCAGTTGATGTGCCATTTTTTTTAGGCACTTGTGTTTTTTTTGAGCTTCTCTACTCTTTTGCATGTTTTGTGCTTTTCCTTTGCTATACACCTATGTTCACTTGCAAACAACCTTATTGTTGTTGCAGGATAGGTGTTTCCTGCCTAGGATGAGTTGTGTTAGATCCATACAGGGCTATGACATGCCTACAAATGCTTCCCATGGGGTGAGTTGCGTTATGCCATCATAAACTTGGGGGTTGGGCATGTGAAAGGGCTATGTACATTGGGAGAGCTTGTAAATAGGATACAAAAAATTGCAAGTATAGGGAATAGAGGCTAAACTAGCTGAAAGGGAGTATAGGGTGTGCACTCCCAAGTAGCTAAGCTAATTAGAGCGATTACTTCGAAATAATGTAGTGTCTTTCTCTCATGGTGAAATGCATCTCTACATGAAGCCATCTTGGCTTATATCCTACAAACATAATAGAGAGAAAACCAAAAAAACAACCATGAAGTGGAGTGAGAGCAAAGTCCTACTTGCTTTGGACATCGCTAGAGTGGAAAGTGTTGTCGTTGAAGTGTGTGATGTCCAAAGTAGGAAGGTCAACACAAATTCTAGCAACGACAGGCTGGAAAGGTTGGCACCGAAGAGAGTAGGAGTAGTGGTGACGCAAGTGCTTAAGATTCCTCACCCAAGGCAAACATCATGCAGTCTAGCTACCAAGTGGCAATTCCAATAGTTGAACACCTCTTGAACTTGGACGATGGTGAGGGTTGGAGGATGGCAACTTTGTGGCTAGGCCACAATAGTACTGGGACTCTAGCAGTATGTGCTGACAGCAGGAGTTATTGCCAAGGCAACTGGCTATGGTGGTAGTAGCTCTAGAAGGTCAGTAATATGTTAAACAACATCTCTGGAAGATCAACAAGATGTCAAGGGTGGTGACATTGCCTGTGTTCTAGAGGATTTTTTCTTGGCATCGTGAACTGCATTCTGGAACTCCAATGCCCCACCCCACATTGTTCAGGAGTTTTGGAAGTGTGCACGCTCACTTGTTCGCAAGAGTTACATGTGTGCATTGGGAAGCGTTGCACCACAAACCTAGTTTAAAGTCTTGGTAGACTGTCAAGTGTGCTAGTTTAAGGTCCCAGCAAATCGTGATGTGCTAGTTTAAGGTCCCAGGAGACTGTTGTGCTAGTTTAACATCGTAGTAGATGGTGGATGGCCAGTTTTAGATCATAGTAGACTATGCTATGGGTGCCAGCTTTACGTCATAGCCCAAGGACATGGTGTGCTAGTTTAATGTCATAGCAGACTCTCTGTGCTAGTTTATAGTCATAGCAGACTATTTGTTCTAGTTTTACATCGTAGCGGACAATCTGCTTACCTTGCTTTGTATCTGATGTAGTCCTTTGCGTGAAACGTAATATGGCTTGAGGTACAAGTGGTTAACTAGATTTGCAAACTCATTGCCATCCATGTCTACCAGTTTGAATGCCCCATTTTCATAGGCTTTGGTGACTATGAAAGGACCTTCCTAGTTTGCTGAGAATTTGCTTACAGGCTCACAACCAACCTTGAGGACTAAGTCTCCTTTTTTGATTGGTTGTTGATGTAGGTTGTAATGATGCTTCTACCATTGTTTATCCTGGTACCATTTGATGCAACCAAGTTTTCAGGTATGCTCCTCCTCTACGGAGTCAAGATCAATGATCCTTGACTCATTTTTTTGAGTCTCGTCCATAATGTTTAAGAGGATCATCTGAAGTGATGGAACCTACAATTCAAGAGGTAACACTGCTTCATAGTCGTAAAATGAGGCTAATGATGGCCTTATTTGTTTCCTTTGCTTGACTGTTTAACTATGGGTAGTATGATGATGAAAAAGATTTTTTGATGCGAAGGTTCTCGCAAAAGGTTTTGGTTTTCGCACTACTAAATTGTGGGTTGTTGTCTATCACAATAGGCATGGGAAGACCAAACCTTGTTACTATGTTATCTAAGATAAAGTGGCAAACCTGTTGAGATGTGGTCCTTCTTAGGGGAATAGCTTCTACCCACTTTGTGAAGTATTTGGTTGTGGTGATAATGAAGCTATGTCCTATAGAAGACTTAGGTATGATGGGTCCTATGATATCTAGTCCCCAACATTGGAATGGCCACATAATCTATGTAGGATGTAATTTAGTGGGTGACACTTGTATGAGATTTGCATCACATTAACATACATCACATGTCCTAACTATGGTAAGGCAATCTCATTCTATGTAAGGCCAGTAGTATCCTAGGTGTCTAATTTTTGCTGCCATAGCCCTAGGGGCTATGTGTCCTCCACATAGTCCCTCATGGACTTTGCTAACAATTTTTTGTGCCTCTTCCCCACCAACACAAGTTAGCAATATCCCATCAAAGGAGTGTTTGCATAAGGTGTTATCTCCTACAAGGACATACTACTAAGCTCGCTTTCATATTGCATCCTTTTGAGTGGATGTCAAGCCATGTGGGGGTTCACTGTGTTGAAGGTAAGCTTTAATGTTGGCGTACCACTCTTGGATATTTTTTGCACTTACAGATGCAATGTGTGCCACTTGAGTAATAGGGTCTGTGCATTCTATTATCGAAGTGGAAAAAGTTGCAAATAAGTGTGGTGGCACGTTTAATGCTAATGTGGCTAGTGCATCTGCTATAGTGTTTTCATTGTGAGGCACGTGTTGAATGTCTAACGTTGTAAACTGTTTTAGCAAATTCTTGGCCAAGTCACAATAAGGTTGCAAATGCAAAACTTTGCAAGAGTAGACTTCGGTGATTTGGTTAACAACTAATTACGAGTCACCTCGGATTGCCAAATGTTGGATCTTTAGCTCTTGAGCTGCTAAGAGGCCCCTAAGGAGTCCTTTGTATTCAGCTACGTTATTCATGCAAAGGAATGTAAAGAAATACACAAAGGGTTGAATTTCCCCAACACGAAATGTAAGAACTACGGTGGCACTACCAGCTCGTGTAGTTGAAGCACCATCAAAATGCAAAATTCCTTCGAAGTTAGATGGTATAGGATTTACGTTGCTGACATGCTCATCCAAGAATTTGGGTTCTATTATTGCCTGATCATCAATGGGTGAAGTTGTAAGCTATGTGGCTATTTCTTGACCATTCGTTGATGATTGTGCCACATAATGTTAAGTGAATTATGCTGTTATAACTTTCCATCGGGCTATCCTACTACTCTTGTATAAGTTAGTTGTGATAGCCCGAAGTATGTTGCTCTTGCATATGATGTTAACTTTGCTGCGAAACAAGTAATGTCTCCATTTTTTGAGTGCATATACTAGGACGAGACAATATTTTTCTACCTCATTGTACTTTGTCTCATAAGCTATTAATGCATAGCTTAAGTAATAGACTGGGATTTCAAACCCTTCATCTCTTTTTTGACATAGCAATGCATCAATAGATGTGTCCAAGGTAGATGTAGAAAGGCTTATTCCTCTGTGGTGAGCAAACAATTGGGAGATGCAAAAGCTCTTTCTTTAGGTTATCTAAGGCTTGTTGACCTTGATCTATCCACTTAAAGTTGATCCCCTTCTTGAGCAGATGTTGCATGGGGTGTAGTTTTTCTATTAACCTCGTGATAAACCTTCTAATAAACTGTACTCTACCTTGCAACCCACGCAACTCTTTCAGGTTCGATGGCCCTTACTTTATCGGGGTTCACTTGTATCCATATTTCCGACACTACAAAACCTAGCATGTGTCTAGTTTCAACTCCGAAGATACATTTCCTAGGGTTGAGGTGCAAGTCATGCTTATAACAATGTTAGAGGACAATATTGAGATTGTTGGGATGATCAATAGCTTTCTTAAACTTGAATGCTATGTCATCAACGTAATCGTTTAATCTCTCCAAGAGGTAGTTGCTAAAAATGTATGTCACCTCTCGTTGGTAGGTTGCTCCAACATTCTTAAGCCCAAAGGGCATCATTGTGTAGCAAACAATTCCCCAAGGGGTTATGAAGGTTGCTGCTAATTAATGCTCTGATTTTATATGGATCTCGTTATAACCCGAGAACCCATCCACGAAGGACAGTAAGGCATGACCAACCGTAGTGTTGATAAGTTGATCGATAATTGGCAATGGGAAGTCATCCTTAATCATTGCTTTGTTTAGATCTCGAAAGTCTATACAAATTCGTATACCTCCCATTTTCTTAGAAACTACAACGATGTTCGATACCCATTCCAAGTAATCGACTACCTGAATGAAACCAGCTTGGTAAATCTTGGTGATTTCATCGCGTACAGCTAGTGCAATCTCTGGTTTAATTTTGTGAGCCTTTTGCTTGACTACCTTGACATGTGGATCTAGGATAATTCTGAGTTGTATGAGTTGCGGATCCAGGCCTGGCATGTCATCATATGACCATGCAAACACTTTATCATTGTCATGGAGAACTTTCAAGATGTTTTGGTGTATCTGTGGATGTAATAGGAAGCTAAATTTTAGGGTTTTTGCTTCACCTTTAGTGGTAATTATAGGGATTTTAATGAGAGGGTCCTTAGTTACATCCCCGGCCTCTAGGTCTAAGGCCTACACTAGATGTTCGGGCCAGTCGAGGGATGTTTCCAGGGATGCTACGGTGTTGTGAGAGGATAATCGAAAGTCTACCAATTCTAGGTTCAAGAATCTTGTCAATCTACCGTAGGGACCCGTTAAGGTCAAAGGCGAACAAAGATCACCATGCATAGCCATTTTTTTGATTGGACCTGTCATAATAAGCAACTAGACCAAGTCAAGTGATACCTATTTGAAGCAATAACATGTAATGAATATATGTAAAGAAATAATGTAACATGAGATAATTGCCAGTTTAAGGTCTTAGTGGACCATCACTATGCAAAATTTGTTAATTGAAATTGCCAGTTTAAGGTCTTAACGGACCGTTAATAGGTTTACAACATAAAAGAGGTTAAGGTTGCCAGTTTAAGGTCATAGCGGACCGTAATAATGTAATGTAAAATGAATGCTAAAATTACTAGTTTATGGTCATGGAAGACCATTAACAAGTTTAAAATGTAAGACGAATGTTAAAATTTCCAATTTAAGGTCATGGTGGACCATAACTGGGCTATATTGTAGGTTAACATTGCTAGTTTAAGGTCTTTGCAAACTGTTAATAGGTTCAGAATTTGTAAATATAGAGTAAAAATTTTGGTGGACCCACTTACTACGCTACCGATGAGTGCTACGCTGCAGTGGGACTACGCTACAGTAGTGCTACGTTGTAGGGGTGTCCCGCGTTACTTGGGACATGAAAGTGACAAGTGTTTTACCACGTCGACTATAAATAGGGGTTTACCCCCTGGTAAACTTGTCATTTTCATTATCAGAGCCCACACCCAGAGCGTAGCGTGGTTGAACTAAGATAGATGTAACAAGCGTAGCGTAGCAATTGGTACAACCAATTTGTGAGCAAGGCAATGGCGCACAAAAGTGAACGTAGGCATAGAGGACTTGCCAAGGTGGACGAAGTGAGGGACACTTTGGAACACCTCTCCAAGGCACGCATTGAGGAGTGGCAAGAGGCTCCGTCTTCTCAGTAAGTTGCTACGCTACCCTTGTTTTCAGCATGTGATGTATCATGTTATATTTTCATTTCCACTACTATTTTGTCCATCACAGCTATCATTGCTGCAACTGTTTTCATTGGTTTTGCTGTCGTTTTGGCTGTTGCGTTGTGGCCATGGCCACTTTGGCCACAGCAGCCATATGGTTGCTACGCTATGGATGTGCGTGGTACTGCCCCAGCCACCATTATTAAGAATGATCATTGCACTATCATAGGGCTTTGGGTGGTTCTGGGTAGCGTAGCACATGCTCAGTGTAGCGTACTGGCCTTAGAAGGGATTTTTTTACGAAGTTTTGGGGCAACATAACACAGGCCTTGCATAGCGTAGCACAAGCAAAGGGGGAGTTTCTTGCATTTATGTTTCACCTAGCTATTTTCCATGCAATGGAGCAGAGTCAGGATAACGGGAATGCTATGATTCATTTTTCATAGGCCACATTGTTCTAGTTATTAATGCTGTTTGACTATTACATTTTGTTCCTGTTACGCTACACTGTCATGTTAACAAGCCCGTTAGGCCGTTAAGCTGGCAATCTGTTACGCTACTATACGGTTAAACTTGTAATGCTATTATGTTGTTAAATTTGCTATACTACTATGTCGCTAAATTTGCTATGCTTCTATGCTTGTTACAGTGTTTTGCCTATTACATTGTCACATGTTGTGCTTGTTATATTGTCACACTTGTTACATTGTTGCATCCGTTGTACTTGCTCCTTTGCTAGGCTGCACAAGGTGCAGTGATCCTGCTATGTTGCATGTAATGCAGCTATCATCCTTGTGTGAAATGTAATTATTATGCTATGTTGTACAGGGCATGTCTGTTATGCCATGTTGTGCAGCGTGTAACTATTACCCTGCAGGGTGCACCCACTACGCTATGCTATGCGGGGCCTAGCTACTACGCTATGCTACGTATGACACTTTGCTACACTACATGCAATGTTTAACTCTATTTTATCAGGGATGTATTGTTTCACGTCAAAGGAAAATTTGTAAATGGATGGTTACGCTACACTACATCAGTAATCATTACTTGAACACAGTGCTAACGTTTGGTGCTTTATCATGTAGGGTCATGTTGAAACCCATTCTGATCATCCTTGAGCTTGTAGGAGTCTTGTGTTGCATTAGTGAACCTATGGCTAACGTCCCCCTCCCCACGTAAAGGTAGGGAAGTAGGCATTCTGGTTCCAAGAGGGTGCATAGGACTTCCTAGAGTTCCACATTTGCCATTTTAGTGTGATCGTGTGGTCACACTTATCAGCCGAAACAACCACTGTACTTACGAAAACGTTGTTGCCTGGGGCAAACCAAGGAATTCTAAAGTTCATGGCTGATGGGTCGATCAAGGGTGGCGAAGGGGCAAAAGGCTCAAACTGGCACCCAAGGGGCTTGAGGTGCCTCAGTTGGATCTAGGACATGCCCGAATACAAATGCTACCATTTATACAACATGTTATATGTTGCCCGTCACATGGGCACATGCTTTCAGAACCCACCCAGAACCGCTTACTATGTAGGTGGGTGAGTTCTATGAAGGTGTTTTAAACATGTTGTATGATTTACTTTGCTCTAGTAAAAAATGCTTACCATATTCTTGTGTGTGTTGTTAGGTTTTATATTGACGAGAATGGTCTTCACGGTAACATGGATACCTTAGCGTTGGCCCAAATGACTCTACAAGAGTTCTCCTCTACTGAGAACATGCATGCTGGTGTTATAGAACAACTTGGGCTTGATTTCAAAGCCTATCCAACCAGGTATTCCAACTTCCATGGGAAATGTAAATAAGTTGGCTGGTTGGATAGCGAATGGACATCTCACTGACAAATTACCGTAGAAGACATTTTGGTGGAACTTCCACCATTTCCTACACCATTTAAACCTCGTACATTAAACCGTGCATTTTTTCTTATGTTTTCAAGTGATGATCTACTTTTTCCTTTGCTAATTTTTGTCACTAACTATTGCAATAATGAGTGAATCCCAAGAGGTTACAATGATTACCTCTGGGCATGATGAGATCAACCTTTTCTTCAAGTATTGGGAGGTGGACGAGACTCAATGTTGGCTTTGCAATGGGGCCCTAGCCATCCTTATTCACAACATTCAAGAGGCTGGGCTCATGGATTTATTTCTAGCTGTAAATCCAAGTGTCCTAGTTGTATAAATGCTTTCCCTAGCTGATTCCTTCTCTAAAAAGGCTAACGGTTTCCACACACGTGTTCACAATGTGCAAGTGGTGTTCGAAATTAATGACCAGCTATTTGAAGATCTTTTTGGTGTCCCTTCTAATGGTCTCCCTGTAGGAGAAAAATCTAGTAAAGATGCAAACCATCAAGGGGATATCGAGGAATGGCTAGAGATGAGCAAGGACCGAAAGGGGATTTACATCCACAAGGTCAAGCTAGCGGTGGTCCAAACAGTTTACCCTGTCTTCTGTGCCCATGCCTTCCCTAAGCTACTCTCCCAAGGGAAAATCCTTGGAGTAGAGCAGACCTGGATAATGAGGGAGGTCATAGAGGAATGGACCTATTACAACTAGGCCAAGTACCTCTTCGAAGGCTTGCGCACTGAAATGGTCAGGCTTCATAAGAAGCTTGACTCCCATTTCAATGTGCATTACGCCTTCTTCATAACTTGCCTATGATGGTTCATGGAATTCCTGGTGGTCTATAAAAATGGCACCTGGGTACAGCAAGATCATAACCAAATATCTAAGCCATGGATTTGCTAGGTTTTCCGCACCACCCGATCCCAAGACCCCCCAGAAGCTATTGGGGAATCACTTTCAATAACAACGAGGGATTGGATAGCATGACCCTTTCGTTCCTAGAACAGTGTAGGAGAGGCACCTCCAATTAACATAGGCAATGTGTTAAGGGGAACACGCCTCATTGCGGAAACTGTGAAAACTAGGCTGTAGTGTAAGAAGTCTTGTCCTGCGGAACAACCTCTCTATACAAATGAAGAGAGGGGGAAAAAGCTACGAATCAAAGTTTGCAAGGTGCAACCCTCAGTTGGTAAGTGTGCTTAACTATTTTGTTAGCGTAGCACTTACTACGTTGTGCTATGCTGTGTAGTGTAGCACATCGTAGCACCTATTTTAAGTTGGAGTATCCTACTTATTGCGATCATGTTTTATTAGAAGAAGAAGAAGAGGAAGAGGTTCTAGCCCCTGGAGTAGGGACACCTGCTAAAGAGGAGGAAGAGGCCTCAGCCACAAAAGAACAGGTCCTTGCCATAGAGGAGGAGACCTCTACCAATGATATTTTTGCATAATGTGCTTCAGTACCTGAGGGGCACATGAGTGTTGATGATGTCGTCGCACTTTTGAATCAGCTAGAAGAAGAGGTACTACAATTTGATGCTGGTGAGTTTAACCGCTTGCTTGATAGTGCATCGATGGATGATCCCCCTACTATCACCCCTGAGGGTTTGCTGGGTAGGAGCTTTGCACTGTCATTTTTTTTTGTTCATCAACTTTATTGTTGTCCTCTCCATCATTGCTAACATGTTTTATTGTGTAGCGAACACCACCGTTGATGCCCCTGGCCCTTCTTCCTCAATCTATCTTCGACCCTAGACTGAGACCCTTGAAAAATTCACTTTTACGGAGGGGGTGGTCGACAACATGATCGATCGCCTAAGGTAGATCGATCTTGAGATAGGTATGTTGTAGTTGCTATGTTAGGCTCTTTACGTTGTTGCATTTCTACTACATCACCATGACTAACACTCTCCCATGTATGATTGGTAGCCTCTCGTCTCAAGTGGGATTCTAGGCAAGTCATTGAGGTCGACGCAGTGCCTAAACTTCCGCTAGAGGTAGCCGAGGTACCTCGTCACATATACGATGAAAAAAGTAAATGTGCATTGTATTCGGCACAATCCTTATGGGAGTGTAGGCATGTGAATGAGGACCTCTGGAAGTGGGTATAGAAACTTGAGAAAAAGAAGACTAACCTAACCCCTGAGTTGGGGGACCTCCGATCCAAGAATGAATTCTTGTTGGCCCATGACACTCGTGATGGTAGTTGGCATATGACCGTTATAGACTATGCAAGATATTGAATAGTCATATAGAGCAAAAATGAGGCCACTTGTGAGATTATTGAATAGTACATGTAGATGGACCTTCTAATGCAAAAGAACCAAAACTGGAAGGATTATAGCACAAAGGTTTATGAATGGGGACAAGAACAAAAGAACCATAAACATATGTATAAGATGGAACGTGCCTCCTATCATAAATAATACAGGGATGCTGTTGTTCAGTTGCATACCCATAAGCTATTCCTTGATGTCATTGGCGCTTTTGGTGCTTATGAGAAGTTCATGCAACAGGTGATAGTCAGTGAGTCTCCTGAAAGGGAAATGCCCCTACCTGCCGGGGAGACCACCACCGCCACCTTTTTCCTAGGACTACCAAGATGAATAGCTATGGAAAAAGGGAAGGTTGTAACAAGTGCTAACCTAGGGGATGAAAATTGGGCCAACCTCACTAAGGAGGAGATCTTGCAATGTCTTGCGACTGGCATGGATCGAATACCCTCCAAAATGGACGTTGGGCCATCTCGGGTTAGTCACTTTCTTATTGTGTCATAGTTCGTTTTATGAAAGCCTTTGCTATAGTTTTGATTCATTGTTGTATTTTCTACCTTATGCAGGATCCAAATGGAGACGCAAGGCCTAGTGGAATAGGAAATGATGATGCTAACAAAGATTCGTAGTGTGGCGGTGAAAATGTTTTTTTTTTCATTTTTTGGATTTGATTCTTTTGTAAACATTATTAACTTACATTGAATGAAGAATATAATGTGAAATAATTTATTTCACTTTAGTTAATGTGTTATATTTATTTTTTATCCTTTTGGGCCCCTTGAGATCCTCTCGTTTTAGTTTTAGGCCATTTCGAGCCATCGTCAGTTTTAGGCCATAACAATAGTTTAAGGCCATTTCAGGTCATTGATTAATGATAATTTTTTTATTTTTGCCTATTTTTTTTAGAAGTGGACTTGGAGATGCTAGTTTTAGGCCATTCCAGGCCATTACTAGTTTTAGGCCATTCTAGGCCGTACCAGTAGTTTAACTAATGCAAGAAACAACCATAATGTAAACGATGGACATAATGTAAATAGTCGACACGATGCGAATATGAATAGTAGACATGATGCAAACAATTAAAATAATATAAATAGTGATGCAAATAGTAATCATGATGCTAAAACTAAGATGAAAGGAAATGTAAACGTTAAAGCCAAGCCTTTATGAAGATAATCTCTAATTACGCAATTGTTTTCTAACCCATCATGGGCTAGGCAAAGCAGATGGCCAAGAGGCTTTGTTATGGTATTCTTCTATATCACTCTCCATTGTTTGAAAAAGCAACTTAGCCCACATGGTTTCTTTACCTGAGTCGGCATTTTTGACCAGCTCATCAGCCACACAAGGGGTTTTAGTGCAAAAAGATGCTTCATTCTCAGAGATTACTATCTATGAACCCTACTCCATGTCAACATTGTTTATGGCTTGCGCAGCCGCTTCGTCACCATAGATCACCACCTCCCCACCAGCGTAGGGTAGGTGGAGCTCTTGATGTATCGGCAAAGAGACAATCCTTAATTGGGCTAACCATGATCTCCCCAAGATCATGTTGAACCTGGGCATCTCTTCTACTAAAATGAAGACTGTGCTTGTGGGGAACTAGTCCCCTACCACAATATTAATGTGGATAGCTCCTTTTACCACTATGTGTGCCCCGTTGAACAATTTTAGGCAAGAAGTTGTCGTGGACTTGATTTGATTGATCAAGCCTAGTTTGTCCATTATGGGGAATGGAATGACATTGGTAGTAGCCTCGTCATCGACGTGTACCCTTCAAATCTTGTACTGACTGACCTAAACTATGATGAACATGGGTGTTGTTGTCACCTAACCCTTTTCAAGGTCATCCTTAATGGACTTATCATAAAATGTCAACTATTTCGATGGCGGTTCTTCGGTCGTAGAGGGAAGCATGATAGCATGGATTCCTTTCTCTTCGGCCGACATGTTTTCATCAACCAGGATGGACATTAACATATGAACCATGGTCTCACGGTGCATCATGAAAGTCATTATCAAGTCATATAGGCTCAAAGTTGTATTTTTCTATTTCAAGGCCTGTTTGACTTGTGTAAGGGCATTCAGAAGATCCTACCCACCATCTTGTTGTTTGCTACCTTTTTCCTCCTCTACTCACCCTAGAAGAAGAATCTCCCTAAGGAGAGTGGTTTCTGGTTGAGCATTGGGCTTTCTTGGATGGGATAGTGATGATTTCATCTATGTAGTGTTACCAGTTGCTGATGATGAAGGGGCCATGGGCATTAAGGACAAGGGGATAGGCTTGTGGGGACCTAATGTGGTGCATTCCCTAGCCATCTTGTCCGCTAGACGCTCTTCTCATTTTTTCAAACAGGAAGACTATGGTGTAGTTTTTGTTGCTTGACTTTGGGTGGTAGAGGAGCTTGGATTTTTTGGCACCTTAATGACGAATGGTGCTTGTTGTATTGGTACTGGCAGCGGTGAAACTTTGAGCACAAAGGTAGTAGGGGTGGATGTCTGACGAGGAACTTTAAGGACAAACGATTGCTGTAATGTTATTTTTGTTGGCATTTCTGCATTACAAGGAGGCACACACACCACGAATGGTTGTTGTGGTGGTTCTAGATTATTGTTAATGTCTATGACATTGATGGTATACCCCACGTTGTTAGCATTCAAGGGATCTTTGTAAACATGCATTGATTGATTCTCGGGGTAGACAGGACTACTTTCATCCAAGACCAAATTTCCCTAATCAATCATCCATTGAATGTCATCTTTCAATGGCAGGCAGTAGTCTATGTTGTGACCACAGAGTTGGTGGTAGTCACAAAAATTTTCTAGCCTGAAATTCTTAGGAACTGGTGGCTCATTGGGCGTAGCCAAGAAGGGGTTCCTAAGAAGTTCATAGTACCATTGATGACATTTGATTACCTCTAACATCCGTTTATGCTGTATACACCCAACTCCCAATAGTTGCTTTAGAAGTTCCAAAGGCTTAATGGGTAAGGAGATATACTTGGAGCAATCCTTGTGCTCAAAGTTGGGCCTAGGCTAGGTTGGCATCATAGGTGTTGATCTTGAGGGCTAACTAGTGTTGCTTGAGCCAGGTGAGGCGTTGGCTGCGTTGGGTGTTGTAGTGACCTTTTTGTTGTTGCTATTGTTGGGCTTGGTCTCATTGGCCATAGTAGCCACTGTGGTTGTTGCAGCCTTGCCCTTCTCTTTGTCTTTTTTGATGTGTGTGTTTTTGTATGTGACATAGGCCTGGTCTTTGCTAGCTTCAGCCGCATCCTGAATGCTCTTAGTCTGAGTGAAGGCTTGGCTGAGAGAATGCAAGGCCAAGTAATAGAGCTTAGACTTAATAAAGTCATTTATTGACCCCTTAAAGATGGCTAGCAAGTGGGCCTCGGTGATAGGCTTGCGTATCTCATTCAGGGTTGTGCTCTACTGCTATATGAATCTCTGCACACATTCCAATGGGTCCTGTTTGATGCTTATGAGTTGGTCCAGTGTGACCTCCGGTTTCAAGTTGTACTTGAAGTGAGTCACAAATTGGCTTAGCAGCTATTCTAGAGTGGATATAGAGGCATGCGAGAGTGTGTGGTACCAATCCAAGGCTTGGCCTGTGAGGGACATCGCAATGACGTGGATGATGGTGTGTGGCCATGGTTGCAGTAGCAAGGATTCAAACCTAAAAGTTACCAAGTGTGCATTGAGATCGCCTTCCCCATTGTATTTTGTAAATTTCGGAAGTGGCACCCTAGGGGGCAATGTAAGCATAGGCACAGCTAGGCTAATAGGGTTTTCATGGTAAAATTCCATGACCTGTACGATGTCAAAACCGATAGCTTTAAGCTGTTTGATTTCTTTAATTAGGGTTTGGATGAGTTGGAAAGCTTGATCCAAACCCAAGGACATTATAGATGGTTGTGGGGCTACCTGAGCAACCATCATGTTCAATGCTATTGGGGTGGTGGCCTATCCCATGGGAGGCACCGTTAGAGCTGCTTCAGCAAGTGGTGTTGCATGGGTAGTCCACCACCCAGTGGATGGTGCTGTTAGGGCAATGACCGTTGGTGGTGCTGTGGGGTTGGTTACTTGCCCAGTTGGCAGGGTAGCCCACAGCCCTGCATTTGATTGCACTATGTGTAGAACTTGGTACACTAGGTGTTGTATGTGATGCAACATTAGAGAAGGTTGCACAGTAGGGAGAGAGGTGGCTGGCACCCACCATGCAGTTGAGACTAGGTCTACTGCTGGTAGTGGAATAGGTGTAGACGAGAGACTAGGAGTGAAGCTTACCTGCAATTGCAACATGGGCAAAGTGTGCATGTATGGTAGCATAGCTGTGAATGATGTTGGATATGCTACTAGGATAGATTGGGAAGGGAGGGTAGCTAGGAAAGAGGTTGAAGTGTCCACTTACTAGTACGTTGAAAGTACAGAATGGCTGCACATGGCTGACAAAGGTGTAGGCTATGGTAGGGTTGTGGTGATCATGAAGAATGTAGATGAGAAGAGTGGGTTTGACTAGAAGATCACAGTGGAAGGGATAGCCATGGCATAGGTCTAGCCACCACCTTTGGAGTGGGAGTCTAAGTTTTCCTGCCCATCCTAAAACACTTCATCATAATGGGACCTTGTGTCCCATTCCCTAGACCTACTCACTTGCATCAGCTGGCTTAAGACCCATTGATATGCTTCTGTCAGGGAGATGGTAACATCAGGAGCATGGATGAATTCCCTCCCATTCCAGTGAAGGAACTCAAAGTTATGTTTATCCTCGAGTTCCTAGCGATCCAAGGGTAGATTCGCCTAGACTTTTATGTAGAGGAAATCCTATCGCTCTATGTCTTGCGCCAAGTGCTCAGGTGATAGGTACCACAGCCTAAGGGACTGTTGTGGTGCCAACACTGGGCTGGGCAGTCACTCGAGACCTGTCACATGTTGAACAAAGTAGGGAATGTCTAGGTCTAAATTGTAAGTGGCAGTAGTTGTGGGAATCATTTTCTTGTCATAAAAGGAAAACTGTAAAAGAGAGAGGCTAAAACTAGGTATGATGGGGAGTGTTGGAAGCAGGCTTCCTTCACTGCTACACCTACTACACTAAGCAGGACTGGTACGCCAAGGGGTTAGCTATGTCACACAAGACGTAGGTAGTGTGGTGTAGTCAACAAAGTAATCGCAATACAGTAAGCAGTTGGAGGCTTTCGTCCTATTGGGTTCTAAAGGAACCATCATTGTGACCAATTTGCACCACATGATGCGTAGACAACCACAAGTGTGTCACATCTACGCTAGTAGGTGACAAGGTATAGACAGTGTGCAGGATTACTTGTGATATACAGAAAGATCATAAAAGGCCCTCCTTCTAGTGCCAAAAACTATAGCAACCAAAAACGTCAGTGGCTAGAACACTGAGAGGTTACTGGGCATACAGCCTAACCTCGAATCCATGCGAGGGTAGTGTTGGATGTAAATGAATGCAGGGTGCCCTAAATGGTCTGGTCAATCAAACAGGGACTTAATCGGTGTATAGTAACCTTCCATAAATATTTGTTTTAAAGGTATTATGTGCAAGTTGAAAGGGTAATAGACAAACATAAAATGATTGAGAATAATGCAAAATATGATAATAGCAAACAAAAAATGAAACAGGCTTGGGTGAGAAAGGGAACCACCCCAAGATCAAGGGATTTTATTGTTGTTTTGTTGAAGGTGTACAATTGATATGCAATGTGGATAGGCACAGCTTATAATGAAGTGGTATGGTCACAGCTCCCTAAACTACTATCAGCAACTTGCCAACAAGAACCTTTTGCTTTCCAGTCTCCTTGCCAAAGCCAATCGCTAGAGAGCCAAAATGCCAAAATTCCAACTGCCAGAAAGGTGATTCTCAAAGCCAACAATGCCAAAATCCAACCATGTTAAAAATGCCAGAAGGCAACCATGTTAAAAATGCTAGAAGCCAACCCCTTGAACGTTGTTCGTTGGGGTATTTATAGAGCTAGATGTGGGAGAGAAATGTGGTTTGGATGCCACATGTCCTAGGTTCCGCAAAGTGTAAATGTCACTGTGCTATGCTGCTGTGTAATGCTAGATGTGAAACCTACTACGCTAAGACCATACCACTGAAAATACATGTGTCAGGAACCAGTGAACTACCATATTTGTTACAGGGAAAAATGCCAATAATGAATGTAAAGTGGAGTCTGTGCTCCAGGACTACGTCTTCCCTACTCTTGTGAGTAGGGTCAAGTGTAGGGACAACTTTGGGGGATAGTTAGGGGGTGCAAAACAAAGCAAACTTGCTGATTATGTCTATTGAAGAGATGTCGGGATGGGAGTGACCATTGCCAACAAGTTTTGGAGCTAACTGAAGATGTCTTAGGGCTTCCATACAAGTGTTATGCTACTTATTCCACCCAACATATTGGCGTAGCGTAAACACCCGTATGCTACACTATGCTACGCTGGGTAGCGTAGCATAGCATAGCCACTAGTCTTGAAAGAAATATTGCCCGAAAGCTGAGAATACTTGTTTGAGGCCTGGCTAGGCAAGCAATTGCAATCATGTCTTTCATGCTAAAAGGTCCTAGGACCTGCAGAGTTCATCCTTGGGATATTTTCATGCTTTGTGTCCTTCCTACGCTATGCAGCGTAGCACAAAGCGTAGCACAGCATAGTAGCTAGAATGACATGAATCCCTGTCTGATCTACAATGCTTTGTCAAGAAACTCTGTTTGGGGCCCTAGGATGAAGTGGGGCATGTAGTCTTGGAGGCTGGAGTGTAGCCAAGTGCAATCCTCTTACTAGAACCACTTGGCAGAGGACCTTCATACATTCTATCCTTGGTACACTACCTAGCATTGCACAGCGTAGCATCCAGATTGGCCTGAATTTTGACTTACTTTGCATACATTTTGTTACAAAATGTCAGTCATGTCTTAGCATGGTAGCAGAGTAAACTTGTTTGATGGTTGAAGCACGGGCAAGTAAGCTTACTCCATTAGAGCCATCTGAGTAGGAGTATTGTCAGAGTTCATCCCTGTTACACTGTGCTATGCTGCATAGCATAACACTCAAATTGCCATGATTTCTAATGAAGCTTGCCACATTTTGCCACGTCATGTTACTCATGCATTAAGGATGAAGTGGGGCAGATATCTTGAAGGACTGAATTTTTGTCAATCTGCATCTTGGGTGCTTGATCAGTCTCCCCAGGGCCTACTACGCTATGCAGTGTAGCGTAGCATAGCAAGTCTCGTAGTTAGAAAACTTGCCGAACTGTTTCACTCATCTTGAATACTTTCGGCAACTCCTAGCATGGTCCCTAGGTAGACCATCAGTCGAGTCAAGTGTCAAGCTAGGCAAGCTAGAGGGTGTAGCAAGCATGTTAGCTCGGGCAATAGAAATTTTTCCAGACTATGCGATCTATCCCTGGTGCCTATTTCATGCAAACTGGCCTTGTTGTTGGGTGCCACATTGACTGTACTATAGAGAGTATTGTCTGCATGGTCCAACATGACACCATGCTTGCGAGGACCCTTGCCCAAATCCTAGGATTGTTGAATCATGAGAATCCTAAAATTTATAGTGTTTCAATCACAATAGAGGTGACCAATGGGATCAAAATGATCAAAGGGCCTATGGGGCAAGTTAAGACTAGGGGCATGGGTGTTCAAGAGAGACCCACTACCATGAATGAAGAGGTAGCAAAGGGCATTGTAGGCATCAAAATCATGGCCTCAATGAGCCTTTGCTTGCTACCCAAAGCATGCTTAACAATGCAGAGGCAATGAGCTACAAGGCATATTAAGGATAGTTGGATCAAGAGGCTAGACATGAACAATATTCCTCGGTTTGAAGGGGGATATAACTCAAATCCACAGAACCATCTCCAAGCTTTTCAAGATACATGTGAATTGCAAAATATAGAAAATGAGTGGAAAAAGTCTAAGTTGTTCCCTAGGATACTCATTAAAGAAGTAAAAAACTAGTACTGGTTCTTAGAATTAGAATCTATCAAATGGTGGAGTATAATGTTTTAACTATTCAATAAAAAATATCAAACGTACTCCTGAGTGTCCAACTTGAGAAGGCAGATCTAAGGATGGAAACATGGAACACATGAACCCTTGGATGCTGCCATAGGCCAATATTATTCCTTATTGCATAGATGTCGTGGCATGGTTATTCTCAACTAGATCAACTTTTCCACATTGTAGATGGGCTCTGATCAGAAATGAGGAAAATTCTTGGCGTCTATGCCTAAGGGTGATTGTCAAAATTAAGAGCCCATAAGATTCAATGATTGATTGAGTAGGTAGCAAAAGAAGAAGGAGAATTAAGGAAATGAGAAAGTGTAGAAGAATACAATGGCAATCCTTCCATTTACAAGAGGAAGGTTTGATTTTGTGATAGTGAAGAAGAATCAACACTTGATGATGAGGTGGTGAATAGGAAAACCTTACAACTTCAAAAATTTCAATCTAAAATTTTGGCCAAGGTTGATTAGTTATGGGACTTCATGGATAGCAGATTTTAAGCTATTCTAAAAATTACTGAAGAGTCCAAAAAACAAGGTAGTGATTGTGAGTGCAGAAAGCACAAGGAAGCTAAACGTACTAATCAAAGAGGTAAGGACAAGATTGCTGCAATAGAAAAAGTTATGAGAATCGAATTAGATGATGATGGTGGGCCATCATGAACATCCTAAGGGATGTTGTCCTATTTTATTACACTTATAGGAGTCTAGGGTGTATGCTATGAATTCATGACCAGCACAAAGGCAAACACCTAAAAGATTGCCTTATCCTCAAGGAGATTCTATGCAGTTTCACTAGCAACAATAGTATTATCCAAGTGGAACTCCATTGCAACCATACGAGTAGTATTAACAGTGGCAGCAGCCACAATCATGGGTGCTAGCACCACTAAGATAGCAATACCCTTATAGACAACCTGATCCATATGGTTATTACATTCAACAACCCCTGTCTCCACATGATTCTTCCAATCACATTTCTACTTTCCAACCTCACTAGTACCCTCTTAACTATTATCAAACTCATTCTCCACATGCAAAAAGGGATACCACCTTTTACCCTTATCCTCTTCCTTTTCCTACACATGTTCCTCCATCCTCAACATAGCTACCACTTGCTCCATCTATGCAGGGTGAACTCCTNTTCCTACACATGTTCCTCCATCCTCAACATAGCTACCACTTGCTCCATCTATGCAGGGTGAACTCCTAGCTCAACTGCAACAACGCAATGCCACCAAGGCCATTAATTTTCAACCAGTTCATCAACCGAGTGGTTTGGACACTTGATTTAAGAAAAAATCTTTCTTCTAACCCAATAATCCATTTAAGCCTTGACATATATATGTGGTTGGAAATCCTATTTCTCCATCTTCCTCTATATCAAATTCCTTTGAGTCTCCTTCAAACCAAATCCCACCCCAAGTCCATATTGTTATGCTGACTTATGTTGTATCTGATTGGATTTAGACTAGCAACCTTCCCAGGAAATTGACGTATCCTAGAATTCCTCTTATTTATTTGCAGATTACTGGGAATGAACCATGCAAAGAACTTCTTAATTCGAGTTTCAGTGTCAATCTAATTTTTCATGAGATGTATACTACATAGAACTTTCCTCCTCTCAAGAAGAGCAATATCATATTAGAATTGGCAATCTAGTCCATCACTGTTCCATCAGAACTAGTAAAACACATTATGACCACTATTTATGGGTGGTCGTATGCTACCGATTTCCTAGTAATCAAGGTGGAGAACTACAAAGGGGACTTCTCAATCATCATGGAAAAGTGNACCACACGTAACACATGTGTTCGAAGTGGTCGTACTAAGACACTTAACTAAGAGGAAAGGGTTGAGAGAATCTAACTAGCCTAAGTGCGATGAGCAACCGATTCCTTGACTAACCGTACACATCGGGGTGTTCAACTACCACTAGGATTACCAAGCGTAGATCCTGGATACGCCATTGGGTTACCAAGTAGTCACACTAGATGCTCATAATCAAGTCGTACTCATATCGCATGCAACACGCAACCGATTCCTTGACTAACCGTACACATCCTTAGATGCTCGTAATCAAGTCATACTTGTACCGCATTCTAGGAAAGCAATAAATAGCAATTAAATAAAATCCTATTCCATGCACTGCAAGGTTTATCCAATCAAGTTTGTCTTTATTGTCATACACAACTTGTGTTCAGGTACAAGGTTGCTCAAATAAAGATCCATTCACTCTAGGAATCCTACTATGGGCACATGGAAAATAATCTATCTCTAGAGTGATCAAACTGCAAGAGTTTTCCTACTTCTAGACCAGGATGAGGAATAAGGGGAGTGCCGCCTCTTATTTATAGATTTGGTAGCGGACCGCGATATCACGTACGCTACATCACAGGGGACATCGTGATATCGCGGCTTGTGCATATCGCGTCTCATCATACCCCCATGACTGAATGAAAACTCATCCTCAAGTTCCTTACAATAATATTGGGAAGGTATGAAATTATTGAGGGGAATGGAACTAATGAGATGACATGTGAACAGATCATCATTACAAGACTTGACAAAAATGGTGTTCATGACAACAAAGGTGAACATCTTATTACAATGACATCAGGCCTCATTTGGCAACTGAGAAAAAAGAGAGAGAAAGAAGTGTTGTTGCTACCAACGCCAAGATTGCACCTTTTATTGTCCATTGGTAAGCGCTTCATCGATCTTGCTCCTTACATAGCGGCTTCCAGCATGGCTCCATTCCAAGTTTTTGCTCCAGATCTAATCCGTGGTTGTATGATTGTCATCTGCACACACAACACAATCTTATATTAGCAAGGGTAAATGAATCATCATGTAATTGATACCTTGCTTCGGTATAAGTTCATTGGCTAGGTTGTGGTATGGCTGATATGGATCGGTAGATATATTAATGATGACTACCGAAGGTGTAGGGGTTAGGAAGAAAATCAAAAATTTCAGGGCTA
>MNCI01025442.1:62438-128168 GCA_015680685.1 Gnetum montanum
ACTACCACTGGGATTACCAAGCGTAGATCCTAGATACGCCACTGGGATACCAAGTAGTCACACTAGATGCTCGTAATCAAGTCATACTCATACCGCATGCGACGAGTAGCCGATTCCTTGACTAACTGTACACATCCTTAGATGCTCATAATCAAGTCATACTCATACCACATTCTAGGAAAGTAATAAATAGAAATTGAATAAAATCCTATTCCATGCACTGTAAGGTTTATCCAATCAAGTTCGTCTTTATTGCCGTACACAACTTGTGTTCAAGTATAAGGTTGCTTGAATAAAGATCCGTTTACTCTAGGACTTCTACTGCGAGCACATGGAAAATAATCTATCTCTAGAGTGATCAAACTGCCAGAGTTTCCCTACTTTTAGACCAAGATGAGGAATAAGGGGAGTGCCGCCTCTTATTTATAGATTTGGCGACAGACCATGATATCGCGTACATGACATCGCAGGGGACGACATGATATCGCGTACGTGATATCACATGGGATGCGATATTGCGGCTTGTGCATATCGCGTCTCATCAGAAAAGCATGGCTAAGCATCATTGATGCATGAATGGGCATCAAAGATCTTTCCCTAGAAATATCTAAAGAAAATGCATTCAGGAAGATCGAAAAGAAGCAAGTTCCATACATCACGTATAGTGATACATGGTGCATATGTGTGCAGAAACTCTAGTCAGTGGAACAAGCATCCATTTATGCATGCAAGAAATTTGCACCAGAAGCAAATATTCAAAGGTGTCATTATGCAATAGCCACAAAACAAGAGGGTGCCCAGTGGCTAACTGCTAATCTTGAAAACAACACACTTTGCATGGAACCTACTAAGAGCCTAACATGTGCATATGTTGCATGTATAGATGAACTAGAGTAAGTTCATCAATAACTCTTTGATGATGAAAATGATGATACCTACTGGGAAGAGTTGGAAATTCCTAAAAATTTCAAGCAAGAGCCCATTGAATTAAAAGCTCTACCTACTGACATGGAATATGTATTCCTAAAAAATGGAAAGCCAATAATAATCAATGCAAATCTTGCTCAAATATAGAAACAGATGTTGTTAAATGTGGTTGAAAATGGTCAATAGCCTTTACTTGGTCATATCTTGAACTCATAAGGATTAATCCTAGGATATGCTATCATCATATCTACATCGATTCGACCATGAAGCCAAAGAGGTAGCCACAGAGATGATTGAATCGCAAATTAAAGTAGATCGTCAAGAGAAAATCAAACAACTCCTCAAGGTGGAGTTCATCTATCCCATTGTGAATAATGAGTGGGTTAGCCCACTTGTGATTATGCTAAAGAAAGGAGGCAAGTGACAGGTCTACATCAATTTTTGGCTACTAAATATGGCAACATTTAAAAACCATTTTCCATTGCCATTCATTGATCAGGTGTTAAACACAATATCTAGGCATTGTTTTTATAGCTTCCTAGATGGTTATAGTGGCTATAACCAAATCCAGATCATGCTAGAGGACTAGGTCAAAACAACATTCACAAGTCCCAGGGAATTTTTGCATATCACAAAATGCCTTTTGGTTTATGCAATGCTCCTACTACTTTCCGACGCTTGGTCCTAAGCATTTTTTAACAGCAAATTGGTAGTAGTGTGGAAGTCTTCGTGGATGACTTCTCCACCTATGGAGCTACATTTGAGCAACCCCTGAACTACCTAGAGCAAGTACTAAAAAGATGTGTTGAAACAAACTTGCAACTCAATTGGTAAAAGAGTTATCTGATGGTCCAAGAGAACATTGTATTGGACCACAAAATATCACAAGTAAGAATTGAGGTAGACCTTGAAAAAATAAGGATCATCCAAGGAATTACCCACCAACCAGAAATTATCAAAGATGTTCAATCATTCCTTGGACACACTGACTACTACCAGCAATTCGTAGAGAATTTCTCTAAGATCACAAAATTGTTGGTTGAGCTAATAAAGAAAGATGCTCCATTTTTTAAAACCATGAAATGTGAAAAAGCATTCTAAAAACTAAAGAAACAACTTGTAATAACTCCAATTCTACAGGCACCTGACTGATTCAGACCATTTCATGTCATGATGGACACATCAAATTATGCCTTAGGAGTTGCGCTTAAGCAGATGGACAACAAGAAATGTCCATATTACATCCATTACGCTAGTAAGAGCATTGTGGGTGCACAACTGAACTACACCACCATAGAAAAAGAATTAACAGTAGTGGTGTTTGCTCTAGAGAAGTTCAGACACTATGTGCTTGGATACAAAGTGTTTGTGCACACATACCATAATGCCATCTACTTCCTAATGAACAAGCCAACAGTGAGCCCCTATATCATACAATGGTTGGTGATCTTATAGGAATTTGATCTTACAATGGTAGATCGAAAGTAAACTGAGAATGTAGTCACTAACCACTTGTCTCAGTTACGATGGGACAACAAAGAGGAAGAAAACTCATTATCTAATCTATTTCCTGATGAACTTCTGTTTGCCAAGGCTATAATTGAACAATTGCCCACTATGGTATGATGGCATTCTTGCCTATCTTCTTACTTAAAAGATGCCACAAGGGTTGGACCACCAAAAGAAACAATAGTTTCTTCACCAAGTAAAATGCTTCATGGAGAGTAATGAACACCTCTACAAGGTATGCATTAATGGCCTAGTTCAATGGTATGTTCTTGATGCTGACCAACTGTGTGTTCTCTCGGATGCTCATGAGGGTCCTTGTGGGGGCCACTATGCTTGAATATGCATGGCCATTAAAATCCTAATGGCAGGGTATTATTGGCCAACAATCTTCTAGGATGCTCACCAATATGTCCACTCTTGTGAACGATGCCAACAAGATGATGGAATGACTGCTCAAATGGAGGAACCTCAATAGTGGGTCCAACCATTGGAACCCTTCGACATTTGAGGCATTGATTTCATGGGTCCCATCAAGCCCATGTCAAATGAAAAAGCATACATCATTCATTATTGACTATTGTACAAAATGGGTAGAAGCAGCAGCCATCACCGACTGTACATCTTCTACTGCTGCTGAATTTGTACAACAAAATGTTGTAAATAAGTTTGGTGTGTCATGTGCATTAATTTCTAATAATGGAACTCACTTTATAGGCACTACCTTTCAAAAACTTATGCAATGCTTGGGGGTTGAACATAAACTAACAACACCCTACCATCCCCAAGCCAATGGTTAAGCTGAGGTTACCAATAGGGAAATCACAAAGATCCTAACGAGAACTATCAATAAATATTGAAAAGACTAGAGCACAAAACTCAACAATATCCTCTGGGCCTACTACTTAACATAGAAACTTCCTATAGGCTATTCTCCCTATGAGCTAGTGTACAGAAAATTACTAACACTTCCTATTCAATCCGACCTCTGTACACTTTCAATAGCCTATGACCTTAACCTTTACTTAAGTTTAGCACAAAAAGAAAGATTAATGAATCTCAACTTACTAGATGAAAATTGATTGGTGGCCCTATCATCTAACAAGTTGCACAAAGCATTCAACAAAAAGCACCATGACCTTAAAATTAGAAAAGTCAAATTTTGACTTGGAGATAAGGTTTTCTATTGGAACCCCACACACGTACCTCAACAAACTAAGTTCTAGACGTTGTGGGAAGGACTTTACATCATTTATGAAACTTTTCCTTTTGGGGCCATGATGATCTACAAACCTGAGAGCCTAAACAAGAAATAGCTGGTCAACATGCAACAAGTCAAATCTTTCAATGAACCTAAGCAAGCCAGTGCAACAAATGCTTCATTGGATGGACAACCACACTCAATATTTCAGATCTTCTCCTTTCAACTCAGTTGTGGGGAATATGGTCATTCATGCTAACTATATAAGTAGCTCCTCAGTTTTTCCTGTTTTTGTTTTACACATTTTTGTTTTACACCTTGTTATTTTTACAACTTCTTGTTTTACACATTCTTTATTTTACACCTTTCTGTTTTCTACATTATTAATTTTTTAGAATTTTTTGTCTTATAACATCGTTAATATGTTTTATTTTTCTTAAAATATTTTACAATTTCTTATATGTTTTCCTTTATTTGGTGTGATTTTCTTATTGTGTTTTAGTAATAATGTGCCTTATTGCCAATTGGGTATAGTGTGGTTTGATTGATGTGGGCATGTGCTATCTAGTTATTTGATTGTTGATGTTTGGATTCTAGCTTTGAATTTTATTACAAATAACTAGGACATGGTTTCTTTTTCATGAAACAAGCAGTGAGTCCACAACATCCACCCATCGACAAACTCTATGATTTTCCTTGCTTTGGAAATGTGCAATCCTTTTTTCATTAATAAAACTTTAATGAACTTGTGACCTTGGCAGTTTCCAGATTTGGGAAAGGATTCAAAAGTTTGAACAGGGTGTGACCTCAAAGGGATTCAGTACTCTTTATGCTTTTCTACTTACTTGAATGCATGTGTGTTTTCATGGATTTCTTACTATTCCATGTCGACCAATAACATAAAGATAATAAGTCTTTGCATGGTGTGATTCCCATTTCAAAAAAAGAAAACAACGGGAATTCAGAGCACACCCCTTAGACAAAATAAACAGGCTACTAGCACTGGTTATGGGACTAAAAAGACATATTACCCATGCCTAAAGGTCCCCTCTAACTAAGGCCCTTCCTCACTTCCTACTTCTCTTTTCTTCATTAATAAGGAATAGTGATTATTTTGTGGGAGCACTCTTGTGTCTTAGGGGTGTGAACTAGTCTTAAAATGGTGATGCAGAGTTACTAAACGTGGTTGGTTTTGGTCTGGACTAAAGATGGATTTTATCAGGTTATTTAACTACAAAATTCACAAGAGACTTCATGTGACCTTAGTTGGGAACTCTGTTTCACTCTCTCTCATTCATCTATGCTTTCTAGGTCTCACCTCATTGCTAGTTTCATGTTCTTGTTCAATGTCTTGGTTTGATGTGTCAAAATTCTTAGGTAGTTTCTTCTGGGTTTTTGTACTTAACTTTCTGTAACCATTAATCATTCATAGAGCCCATAGACTCCTTAGTTTGAAGTTATGTAAGGGCAATAAAAGGCCTGTGCCTGCTTTGGGGAGGATCCACTTGCATATTTTTTGGTTGGGTTAGTTAAGTTCTTTACCTTTGACATTCTCACAATCAAATCTTTTTGCATCCTCCACCAATAACATCCAATTTTGCACATCTTCACATCGTTTTTCATTGAAATTCCATTTTTATTGTTGTGAATTCTTAAACCCTCTTCTAGCATTTCATTGCATTTGAACTTCTTAGAATTTAATGGACCACTTATCCATTTCACCTTATTCTTCAGTTTCCCCGCTAGCACTATTAATGAAATCAATCCACCATAATCACAACCTAGCCAAGTGTAACCACCGATGAGACAAGGTACTTCAAAACTAGATGTTACACATTGCACACTAATCCGCGATTTTGTTGTGATTACAGTGGGAAGCGTGGACTGGAAGTGGGATTGTCTTTACCAAGGAAGATGTGACAATACCATGCGACAGTTATCATTCATGATTGTTGGATCTTCTCCCTTGCTCTTCAACTACCAAGAGGAGTTGGATGTCAATTTTGTCTAAGGTGTTCAATCTATTGTCATGAACACCCAATTTTGTAAAAGATTGTATATCCATATACTCAGGCACTTAGAGTCTATTTGTTTCATCTAAGTCAGTTTGTATGTTAATCAATAATTTTGTACCTACCCAATATTTTGTAAGGAACTTGTTCCTCTTGTTCACTCAAGGACGAGTTTTCATTTAATCGTGGAGGTATGATGAATCGTGTTTAGACATGCTTCGATATTGGATACCCCATATTAGATCCCAAGATGCAATGTTGAATATTCGATATCACAGGGTATATGCCAACCTATAAATATAGTGCTTGGGCACACGATTTGGGGATAGCTTTTGTCATAGCATAGTGAAGCTCTTACAATTTGTTTTCTCAAGAGCACCGTTGTACCTGAGCATGGCAGTGTGTACAAAAATAAAGATGAGCTTTCTAATCAAACCTTGCAACACCTTGGCTAGCTTAATTATTTTATTTATGCATTTAGTGTTTCATGTAGTTTCCTTTAATGCTTTCAAGTAATTAAGCTAAAGCAAACTAATTAGCTTCAATAGTAGTTAATTAATTAAGCACATAAGTACAATCGTTTCAAGCATACGTATAACTCTTAACAACCTAGCAATGCTTAACGTTTGGTAACCCAATAACATCATACATGTTCAAGACGTGCACAAAAAGTGGGATCAAATACTTATGTTAGGCTACTTAGTTATTCATCAGCAATTAGATTAAGTTAAATTGATTATAAATTATGTTTCAACCTACTCTTAATCGTAAACAAATAAAATATTAAATAATGAAAATCATGTGCCTCAATTATACTTAACCATACCATTAAGCTCCACAAGTATAATTGAGAAGACAACAATTGTCATGATTAGATTTCACGTCTTAAAACCAATGTACTTGAGAACTTGAGGTCTGCCGAATTTGACCAGATCATGCATAAACACTTGCAATTCGTATGGTTGGGCATAATGGTACCTCACCACTCATCAATGATGATGACCTCTTCAAGTGCCCTATTTGCTAAAAATTCTTTAATTTGTAGTAGACTATTGCAAAGTTTTCAAGAATCCCTTAAAAGTGTTTAATTTAGTAATCTCTCTCAAATGCAACCATCTTTACAACTTATTTAAAGTTATATACATTATTTTATTATTCATATTGCTATAATAAGTTGTATGCATTCTTTTATGCTAGTAGTATGACTTTAACTTGATTGTCCATAGCATTTTTCTTTTTTATTTTCAAATAACAATCATTCAATAACTCATATTACATTCAAATTGTAAAATTTACCATAAGAATTTGCAAAGTTGAGTTAATCATTATATCATATTTGTATTGAAATATCTTCGAAGGTATAACACGTTAAATAAAGCATGATACACAAACGGTTAAACTTTTGTTTATGGACCTATCCTCCCAAAAGATCCCAACTAAGAAGCTAAGCATTGAAGCTCGATTGACGACCCTCGCAAGTTGCATATGACCATACTATAACTTGAACGTCGATCTTCATGCAATATACGATTCAAGCAATCTACAAACAATAATATGGGTGGCTGTTCACGAAGTGCCATCTTCAACTGAAAAATACCATCCATTAAAAAGACAAACACAGGTAAAAACGTTGAGCCCGACCAAAAACAAGTTGAACCACCAGTTGTTCTATCGACAATACAAACGCATCTACATAGGCAAGAAGGATAGAATATTACTGTATTTCCTCTATTCCAATCATCATATTGCTCTTCAAGACAACTGGCTAAGATGTACCCTGCCTTAACGTCCCTATAGCTTGCAACCAAATTTTCGTCCTTTATTAGCATATCATCATTTCGATGATTTATTTATGTTGAAATATTAAAAGTTTCTGAAATGAGTTGCTGCTCGTGGTAAAGAAAACAAAACAAAAAGTAGTTAACTTAAGCTTAATGCTCAGACAGATACGGTTTCCTGCAGACATAGGGTTTGAACTTCATGAAGTGAATAAAGGCAGCATGTAGTCAGCCTTGCAAATAGCAGTTGGCCATTGACACTCCTTTATCTCAATCAAGACTGCTTTGCAGTTGGACGTTAATGCAATTGGGTTTGCAGAATATCAATGCCCCTGAAATTTTTCTGTTTTTTAAAGTCACCGACACCAATTACAGCAGCAGCCAGGATCCCGTGCCCAAATATTGCCATAGACACACGCCCTGGTGACATAGTTAGCCACCTGTAGTGGTATAAATAAAAAATACAAATATCCTTTCCCTTGAGATTGAGAACTTGGAATGTTGACAAGAACAGACTTACACGAGCTGAGCCAAAATGTGGAGCATCTACCAGATGTTGAAGCTGCAAGGACTGCTCCAGCTGTCTGAATTGCAGAGCCTCTAGGAACGTGTATTCCGATTCAGAGAAGCATGTGTCACGTCCTAGTTTTCCATTGTCCACTCTGCATCCGTGTATCTTTTGAACACCAGGATTCACCTACAGAACGTCCGTATCTGATCAAAATATTTTGTTTAAATTACCGTCAATCGGTTTTGCTCCAGAATAGCCACCAAAATTCGGACATCCCGATGCAGGATGCTGTAAACTGGAAAGACAGGCGGATTCTGGTCTTCTGCAACCAAAATCAGGGCTCAAACAGAGCAATTCCCATCAAGGACAGGCATGGATTGGATGAACATGTTCATGAATCTTGTGGTTCCTCCGGTGGGTCTTACGATGTTAGCCTTTGCATGGCCTTCTCTGGTATTTGTCCGAGTATGTCAATGGGTGTTGAAATCCCTCGCTGAAGAAAGTATGGAGGGTAAAGTTGTCATCATAACTGGAGCTTCCTCAGGAATTGGTGAGGTGAGTGCAAATTCTGGTGGGTTCTCTTCAAGGATACGGAATCGGCAAGGAAGCAATTAAGAATGCCATTTGGTTGAAACAAGAATTTTTCGTTAGGCCAAGATGGGAGTGAATTTTCAATTCGTCTAACAGACAAAAAAATTTGATTTTTGTTGCAGCAAATAGCTTATCAGTATGCCAAGAAGAAAGTGAATCTGGTACTGGTGGCAAGAAGAGAGAACCGGCTGAAGACAATCAGGGAAAAGGCTCAGTCACTGGGTGGCAAGGATGTGACATTGATTGCTGCAGATGTTGTTAAAGAAGAAGACTGCAAGAAGTTTATAGAGGAAACAATAAACAAATATGGACATCGTAAAATTCTCCGTTCTCATGCTTCCTGAATTTTCAATGTCCCTACAAGTGTATTAAAGCAAGTTGTTTTTATTTTGTCTCCGTAGTGGATCATTTAGTGAATAATGCTGGCTTGGGTCACAGCTTATTGTTCAAGGAGGCAAAGGACCTAGCTCTATTCGCTCATACCATGGTAAGTGGCAGAAACATTTTAGTCTCTCACGAAGCTACTACATATTTTAATTTCTAAGAATATTGATAAGCTGTGCCTATTCCAGCAAAGCAAATTTGCTACGAATTTGGGGTAAGTTAATTTTGGCCTAATGTGAATAGTCTTATATTCTAACATCAACCATTGAAGAAAAAGGAAAATGTGTACTAGAGACACCGTGTGATTTTGTGAAAATAACTATTAGAGCTTTTGGTCTTGGTATACTTCGTGACCAAATCATCATCCTAGAGGTGTATCCCATCCAGTCGGTTTCATGACTTCTTGATGGCAGCTTATTTCTTATCGGAAAAAAGAGGACTAAAATTAACAGCAGTATATGCTCTCTATTTCTTGGAGTTTTAACTGTCTGGGAAGTCGAGATGATTGCAATCCTTGCAGTGATTTTGGGTCTTAAAGTTGACTATGGACTTCTAACCAGAAATTTCAGAGTCATGGAAATTGGGAAAACTTCTGATTTCTGTTCCATATTTAGGCCATTTCTCCATCTTAGCAGGGAGATTAAGATGAGGTAATAATGAATGATTTCATTTTCTAGGACGTGAATTTCTGGGGCAGTGTGTATCCAACATTCTATGCCTTGTCACACCTACGGCAGAGCAAGGGCAGAATCGTGGTGAATGCTTCCGTGGAGGGATGACTACCTCTGCCAAGGATGAGTTTCTACAATGTAAGCCAAGCACTGTAATTTTACAATTTCTCCAAGCACTGTAATTTCACAATTTCTCCTGAACACAATCTAAACAATAGCAATACCAGTAATATCATTAACAGTATGCATTATGGCTTAATTTCAGGCGGCAAAAGCAGCAGTGATCAGCTTCTACGAAACCCTGGCAATCGAGCTTGGCGAGGAAGTAGGAATAACTATCGCGACGCCCGGCTGGATCGAGAACGACATGACCAGAGGCCGCTACCTAACCGAAGACGCCGAGGTCCACCTGAAGGAAGAGCCTCGAGACGTAAGCCATACCAGTGTTTCTAAAACTTGAAATAATTTTGTGAAACCTCGGCGGCGAAACAAGTACTAGGGCTCGCAATCGTCTCGAATTCTGGAACGATTAGTCTCGAGGAATTGGCATTATTTCGGGAAATTTTAGAGAAAAAGCAGTCATAAGGGTTTCAAATTGTTTCCCAAATTCTCAGAATCGATAGTTTCTAATAATTGAAATTATTTCCTTACATATCGGTGACAAAATAGTTCCTACTTCCTAGAGCTGGAAAGAATTTCCTACCATCTCAGAAAAGGTAAAGAGTCAAAAAAAATTTTGAGACGATCTCCTTAGAGCTCGATGAGGGAGAAGCTACCAGGATTTGAATTGTTTACTCAATTCTCAAAACCAGTAGAATCTCTCGGGATTGATTTTCTGGGACACAAAATTACTTCATAAATGTCAGAAACAAAACAAAGTCTCGAGGACTAAAGATTATTTCCTGAGATCCCGATGAAACTAAAACTACGGTTCTGTAGATTACAGTATTTCTCGCAGTTGAGTGATCAAAGGATCGATGGCATTTTTGAAATTATTTCCCGAATCCTCAAAACGTCAAACGTAAGGGTTTAGGCAATCGAAATTATTCCGGGAGATCCTCCTAGGGACGAAAGGCGCTGTAAAGAGTAGATCATTTCCAATAATGGCGCTTAAGTCTCCAGAATTTGAAATTTATTTGCTTAAATCTCAGGAAAGATAGCGTTTCTTTCTATGATGTAAAATTGCTTGATGAAATCCGAGAAACGAGATACAGAAGAGGAAAACGGTGTCTATGTTTTCTTTATCTTTTTTTTTTCCCCCAGTAGCGTTAAGAATCTCCAGGATTTGCAAGGATTTTCCTTAGAACGCCAGGGTTTCTAGGGTTCCAAACTACTTCCTCGTCATATCTTAGATTTCTAATAACAGCACTAAGTCTCCAGAATTTGAAATTATTTCGTGAATCACAGGAAAGACAGCAATTTTTTTTTCTCTAGGATGTGAAATCGCTCGCTGAAATCCGTGAAACGAAATAGAAGAGAAAAACGGTGCTTTTTTCCCGTAGCCTTAAGAATCTCCAGGATTTGCAAGAATTTTCCTTAGAGCGCTAGGGTTTCTAGGGTTCCAAACTCTATGCTCCTCGAATCTGAGAAACGAAAAACGAAAAAAGATTGCTCTGTTTCAGATAAACCTGGCACCGTATCCGGTGGCGTTCACGGAGGAGTGCGCGAAAAGCATAGTTTCTGGAGCCTGCCGTGGCGAGCGGTACGTGAGGATTCCAGTATGGTACAAAGTCTTCTTCCTCTACAAAATCTTCGTGCCAGATCTCGTGGACTGGACCTCCCGCTTTCTGCTCATGGAACAACAGCTTCCTGGCCACCAACGCTATTATGTTCAGCAAATCGTGCCGCGAGAGCAGCAGCTTCAAGTTCACAAACGCCAACTCGTCACGCCTGCCTCAGCTCAGCAGAAATCGGAATAAAGAAGATAAATGATGATGAGAATCTTTACAGAATGGCAAAATGTGGCAGCTGCACCTCCGAACTCCGCAAATTTCAAATTTCAGTTTCTGCGTCTAGTTGTTTCCGGTTAGGTGTCGATTGCTGTGTCGTTTTTTCGTATTCCGTAGCAGTTTGCAAAGAAGAACAAAGAAAGAATTCAAAATTTTGTTCGGTTCTTCTGTCCCGATTTGCGCCGTGTTTACCTGTATCATCTTTCAATTTGAATTTTATGTTTCCGCTCCACGCGGCAATGCTGTATGCTGCATTATCCCATTTGAATGTGCACAGGAGCGAGGTTTGTTTTAACTTTATTTTAAAAAGTGCATTTATTATGAAATATTAATGCTCGCAGTTCATGAGGATTTGAGTAATAAAGTAAAACTAAAAACCAATTTTAGGGGTTAAAGATTTCCCTGGAGGAGACACGGTACCGGAGTTTCATCAATATCCTTTGGAATTTGGTTTGCAAATTAAGCTATAGATTGACACTAGAGGTTAACGATAAATACAAGGAACAAGTGCAACCAAACATCATTCTACGAATTTAGAGTAAATTATAGTTGAGGTTGTTAAACAAGTTACTAGCGACTATAAACATTATCCTCTTCAGAACTAGTTATGATATGATGAATAGGCACAGGTTAAGGTGTAGATGTAAGGTGTAGATGTAAAATGCGGATTTTGAACTTTTGAAGATATTTAGCTGTCAAATAAACGTTTAAGGTAATATTTTTTTGCAATTGTTGTCCCATTCTTTGGGTCTAGGGATGTAATCAAATCAAATCCTTCTTACGTAAGAAGGAAAGGAAGAAGAAAGTCTTTGTTTCAGAAGAATGAAGTTTGCACATCCATGAAGTTGGGTTTGCAAAATAAAATTTAAGATGCACTCAAAAATTCTTTAATTAAAAAGAATTTAACTCTTTTTAACTTAATTGGATATTTCAAGATAGTTTTTATTAAAACGTAGGGATTAGACTTAATTGGATATTTCAAGATAGTTTTTATTAAAACGTAGGAATTAGTATTGAGATTAGGTTTTAAGACTCCAAAGATCTTAGGCTAAGCATTGAGCTTCTAAGTGATAATTCATTCTTTTATATTTTAATGAGGTTAGGCTTTAAGTCTCCAAAGACCTTATGCTAAGCATTGAGCTTCTAAACGAAAATTCATTTTTTTTCATTTTTTTTATATTTTACTGCATATCTTCAGATAGATAAAAGTTAAAAGGATTTATATTTTAAAGATATAATGTAGATTAATGCATTCTATTTGATTCTGTGTTTTATTAACCGGTAAGCATCAACGTAACCTCATATTACAAGGATAAAAAAAGGAAAAAAAAAGATGATTATTAAAAGCATTTGTATTTTAAAGATATAATGTATTAATGCAGGCTCTTTGATTCTGTGTTTTAGTAACTGGTAAGCATCAACGTAACCTCATATTACAGCTACATTAACTGAATTTATGGCATCTTTAAAAGCCAAATATTTAGGGAAAAAAAAAGATGGTTCATTAACAAAGAAGAATAATCAAGAACAGACGCAAGCAAATCAACAACCATGCTGACAGTGTACGACCTAACACTAGCCACACACAACCCTAATATCATCACCATGATCAAATAATTTCTCCAAGCAAGGTGACCAGTGCCTGGACTTGTAAAGTTGGTTTGATTTATTGACTGAAACTATAATAAAAATACTCCTACAATTTAACAAACACCGCCAAATTATGATTATTATTATTACTACTGACGCAACCACAAAAATGTAGCATATTTTTTTCAGGAACGAGTCTTTGCTCCAGTGTTGCTGCGGGGGCTTTGCTGCTGTGAAGAATCGTTGTTGCTGCCACCGCCCAGTGGATGCTTCACACTGTCAACAATTCCTTGCACGGCACCCATCACTTTCTCACCAGTCTGAACAGGTAAAAAAGAAAAAAGAAAAATCATCAGGGAAAAAAAATGTGAAAATGAAAATGAAACACCTTGGTTTTATTTAAAACTGTTTTAGGCTTTTGATCAGTCCTATGAATATGGAATTTGTATGACCATCCCTGCATATCTCAGCATTGATGCCTGGATATTTGAGCAGCAATGGATATTTTAACAAGGATATATCCACATGAAGCTGACAATACTAATTTAATATTACCTGAGCTTACTAATTAAATTGTCAACTGAGAATTGTATTTCTTCTAAGGCATTATTTAGTACAAAGCATCAGATGAAAACATCTGAAACTGAAGCTCTCTATCTCACAGTAAACAGTAAAAATGTATATGCTAGTAATTTTGAAAACATTCTTTCAAAAAATTACCAAGGGTTCCTGATAACATTCGAACAAATCAAAAAAATTTACAATGGTAACGACATTTTCAATACAATTTCTACAGTAGTCATCTTCAATATATCCAATACATCCAATCTGGTTTACTTCCTTTTAAAAAGGACCCTGATTCATAGTGTGTGTATATACTGAATACATCTATTGAATTTATTGCCATCGATCTTAAGGTATGCTTAAAACTCTAAATATGTAATTAAACTTCCCGTTTAACCAACCAGATTTAGTTTCAAGAACAGATCATAACCAGTTCGTTAAAACATCAAAACACATACAGAATGCTACCGATCAAAACAAGAGGCCTGAATACACCAGAGGGAAAACAAAATGAAAAATATAAATAAATAAAGGCAACCAACTAACCTGCTGAAGGAAAGAGGAGGTCTGTTCATTGGCTTGGCAGGATTTATCCTTGGCACCCTGTGCCATCTCCCCTGCAGATTGACTCATGTCCGAAGCCTTCTGCTGAACTGCACCCTTCGTCTCCTGAAGAACAGGACAGAAATTTCAAAAAAAAAATCACTATAAAAAATTACACATAAATCTATATGGTTTAGAATGGTCATTCCACAAAGGCAAGTTTTAAAAAACGGTTGAGTCAAGACTTGAAAAAACAAGCACTTTTACCGTTCCTCTATTTTATATCATAGAATTCCTATATTTTATATCATACAATCTTTAGGAATGGTAAGATTTAAACCCAAGTCTTACGATTTACACAAACAATCATCTTACCATCACTCTAAATAATAATCTTATAATTACTTTTTACTAATGACAAGGCCAAGACTTAAACCTCTTAAAAAGACAATAACCTTACCATCACCCAAAATAGTAACATATAAATCATACTATCACATGAAAACCTTACTTCTTTTCAAATAGTCAATTCAAAGACTTAATCCCAAGTCTTACCACTTAGAAAACCAAGCACCTTACCATCATTTTAAATAATAGTCTTATAATTCATGTATCACACCAAAACCCAACCTCTTATCCAATGGAGGAGCTCAGGACTTAAACTTAAATCTTATCACTTAGAAAAACTATCAACTTACCATCCCTCTAATTAACAACCCTATACTTCATACTACCACGAAAAAAAACAAGATCACCACTAGAGTCTCAAAGCTTAGGTCAAGCCAAAGTCCACGAGGGTCTGTCGATAAACAAAAGTTCAACCTCATTTCCACTTGAACACAAGTCATATAGCTCAAGAAACAAGCACTTAAAACTATACAGTAATGAAAAAAAGAGGGTAAAGTAATGAAAAACTACAGATTTATTTTCCCCCTTTAGGCGTTACTCTTATAATTCATTAGATCATATAATAATATAAAAAATTCACCCCCATTTCATTACATTATATTATATAATATTGTTTTGATAACCTGGGCTTTTCCCTGCATCTGACCGGACTTTTCCTGACCATATTCGCGGGCCCTCTGAATACCATCCTGAGCATTCTCGCGGCTCTGCTGGTACTGGCTCGCCATTTTTCCAACCAAATTACCAAAAATTTTGAGAAAAAGGAAACAGAAAAGAAGTATCACTGTATTGACAGGAATTGCACACAATCTCAAAAGCAAGGTGAAATTGGAGGGCGAAAGACCTGTGTATATAAAGACGTGGTGGGATTCTGTGGGAGTGACACGTGTTTCTATACGTGGCATTAATGTACACGTGGCAAACACGTGGATGGCAGCTGCGGTGGCCCACTGCACACGTCTGTGAATACATTTAGTGACTTAACTGGATTCACCGCATTCAGTCGGAGGTTTGGATTCCGGTATTTACTCCACAGTGAGTGGGGGTGTAAATTTTGTGGGCATTAAAAAAACTTTTCCCGGTGTATAGATTTTTCTTTTGAATACATTCAAACTTCCAAGTGAAATGAACGACTGTGCAACCTTCTTAAGGTACCTATAAATCACACGGTTAACCAATGTAGATTTCTAAACTGCAGTACTCTTTGGTTAAAAAAATTTGTCCGTTTTCTAGAAAATCTAAATCATAACTATGCTCTCAATAGAAGGCAACCCTTTTGGTTATACAAATTTGGTATACAATGTTTTAATAATAATATTTCAAGACATAGTAATGACACATTGTAAAGTTGGTTAGAGGATGTGGCTTACAGTTTGCAAGTCATAAGTTCATTGTTGACACATCTTGACACACCATTATGTTTTGCTTAGCTTGAATAAACATATTGTATTAGGCACATTGATGTTACAGTGCAAAACCCTTTTCAAGGCCTTCAATGGCTTAATGGGGTTAAACTCTTACCCTACCGGCCATCTATCCCCTTTCATCTTATGCACGACCCATCCTAGGTCATTCAACGTTGCAATAAGCATTGGCACAAACATGAGTCAGTATCATTTTGGATCCCTATCTTCCAAAATATTTGGAACCTTCCGACCCTTCCCAAAATTAAACAGTTCCTCTGGTGTCTCCTCCACCATGGTCTACCTATTGGTAAATGGTTAGAATATCTAGGAATTCCCAATCCCAATTGCCCTCTCTGTGGTGGACAAGATGACTTTGTCCATGTGTTTTGGCTTTGTCCCTTTGCTCAGCATGTGTGGAAGTGGGCATCCATAGTTTTTCCATCATACGAGCTATCTCAAGAGGATGTTATATTCGGCTTTTTAAACATTACTTCTGCTAATCTCAAGTTTCTATGGAAAGTTATTAGGCCTACTATTTTATATTATATTTGGAAGCGAAGATGCAATGTTATATTTCAAAGGATTGATTATCCTAATAAATGTTTGCTCACCAGGTTGGAGAAGCTGCAGATCTTTCGCCTCATTCATTTCCAACTCACATCTCAAGCATCCAAGTTCAATCTGGATAGACATCAGTTGGTTCATCTCTTGCAGCAGTGGGAAAGACTTGTGCATTCCAGTAACACTCATCATCAGTAATCTCTGCCAGGAAGCTTTCCATTTCTGTTGTGAGGAGTTACCATTGGAACTTTCTCTATCCTTAATTGAGAGCTTTTTTATTCCTTATCTAATTCTTTGTCCTTCTATCTTGTAACGAGTCAGCATGGGAAGTCGTTTGGTGGTGCCCCAATTTGGGCTTCCTCCCTTAACACTTGTTTATTTATAAGGCAGGTCCTGAGTTTCTTGCATAGTGCTCTCAGCTTCCCCCTTCCCCTTAACCCTATGACTTGTTCAAATTATTGTAACTGATACACTATTAATATCAATAGAACTTCTTTTCGGGGTCCAACATCCCCCCTAATTATTAAGGAGCAAGTAGTAGAAAATTTCATACTAAAGGGATGATTAAAAAGACCATCTAAATATCAATCAATCTGTGCTTGTTTTCTAAAACCTTCATTTCCTAGTTATAGCTTAATTCATTTGAGTATATTTCATCTAGGGTTCGGGTGATCATTAATAGCATGTTGTTGAGTATTCCAATTTCTTTTGTGGGAAGTGTTAATTCATTGAAGTTTCTCATGGGTATTTGTGAATTTTACCTTTTACATCATTTCCATCATGACACCAAAAAAGAAGATAGTCTAAAAATTAACTTCTTGTACCCACTTTGGCTTTTTCTACATAAGTCATAAACTTAGGTACATTCTATGGATTTTCAGCATTTAAGGCCATCTTCAACCATTCAGATTCAATGTCCTATGTCATTTGCAATGTAGTTTTTGGATTTTTATATCCAGGTAGCTAGAAATAACATTTCGTGTTATTAGCAGCATTATTTTAGCTCTCCTTCTAATTTCAACATCCAACATCAGCTTCAACATTGATTTTGTCTCCTTTAACATTTCACGTTAGGTCTACTTTTGACATCCAATTTCGATTTCATTTTTTTCAACATGTTAACTCTTTGATGTTTAGTGTCGATTTTTCATTCAATGTTTGACATCAGTTTTCATGTCTACACGTTGATTCTCTTATTTAAAACCTTCTAGAACATTCTAGAAGATTTTGTGGATCCCAATGCATTGTTTTTTGCATAATCTACAAGCATTTTTAGCAAATAAATAGGAGAATACCCCTAAACAAAAATGGGTTGGTATATATAACCATTTGGTTTGCCTTTTAGATGCTTAGTTGACATTTTGGATGTTTGCTTAGCACTTACAGTTGTCTCTACTACTCAGTGCAGTTAGCATTCTTTGTGATTTGGCGATTTGGAAACCTCTTTCCAAAGACTCTACCTCTCTATAGAATAACTGACCTTTTTCTTCTCTCCATTTTCCCTACTGACGCATGATATCTCCTTTGTGTTGTGCTCCTGACACACACAAATAAATCACTTGGAAGCAAGTCAATACACCGATTTGATTTATCCCTCTACTTTGTCAACCACTGAATCTGATATTATTCTCATTAGATCTACATCATGTGCATGCATTAAAGAAAGAACAGGATAACATAGCTATACATGTTTGATCCCTAGTACATGTCCCAGAACATCTTTTTATAGATTTCTAATATCCTCTTTCTATTGTAATTTGGGTTTTTCTTGCCTTTAAGATTTCTATCTTTGATATCATCCAAATTTACTGTAGATCTAATTTCTATTTTCTCTATGTATCCCTTGATTCAATGCTTTAACAAATTAGATCTATTTTTTGCTTTGCATCTCACTATTAATTGCTCTTATCTACCACTCACCCACTACATTTTTGTCTCATATAGATATGCGTATGATCTCTCTTTATTTTCTATTGGCTTTTCCATGTACATGTTTTTCCTTTGCTTCTAATTTACTAACATTTAACAAAGATGTTTGGCTCAAATTGTTAGATTTTTTCAACAATCTGCAAGTCTTATTTCAATTTGAGAAAAATTAATAAAAATATTAGTTTTTTTGGACTATTAGGTGGCCATGATATTACCTACTTCAATTTCGTATCAGGTTGTATTAAATCTCGGTATCACAATGATTTTTATTGCAATATCTTTTTGGTGCTAGAAGAAGGACCTCTATGGAACTAAACATTGTTTTTAGGATTTTCTCTTTGTTTCAACTTCTTGTGATTCTAACATTTTCATATTTTCCTTTTACTTTCTAAGTGTTGTTGATGTGGCACATCAATATATTGACATCACATCATTTCTTTGTAACTCTAACATCATTACTTAGTTTTGTTAACTCTCTTTGACATGTTGTGTTAAAACATTGATGTTATGTTGTTTCTCTGTGACATTAACATTTTCTTTGAAATCAAATTTGTTTCAAGTGTGAACATGTTTTTAGGGACAAACCAACACACTAGTAATAGCTCTGTGAAGTCACATCATTTTTATAATCACTACTATGGCATCATCATCTACTTTGAGCTTCTCCAAAATCTAGAAATTAATGGAGCTAAGGAGAAATTAAGGGTACTCAAGTAGATTGAGCCTAAAGGACCACAAAATAGCCTGCGTCAAATGGGAGCTAGGCTATATTCTCACACCTGATATGTTCAAGATCATGGTAGAGTAGGAGTGCACTAATGAGCTACCACCTTTTCTTCCTAATCTAGATCGTCCAATTGAACTAGATGATAAGGAATTTGAGGAGATAGTTGAGTTCATTAAGGAGCAAGAGAAGATATAGGAACATGTTCACCTATAGATCAAAGAAGCTAGGATTAAGAACATTTGGATCAACCTTTTGGTCTACACATCACTCTTAGAGCAAGGAGATTAAGTATTACCTCTAAGTTAGATATCCATTTGACTGATGAAGATGACAAGCAACTAGTAGGGAAGCTTGGAAAAAGCAAATCACACTCTCACCACATTCACAATATCAATATCTCAATTACTTAGAGTATTGTACGTAGATCTATGTCACTCACAACTAAACTATTTAGCTTTCTTATAACTTTTGTCTCATCATATCAATTTTTCTCACCTAACAATGTTAGTAATCCATAATCTATTTTCCAATCTTCTATTTCACCCTTAGAATTACCCATTTCATACCTTAACCATAGTCTACCATACCTCTGTTCCAACAATTTCTACTATCTACTTCTACTTTTCCTCAAGGTATCAATATATTCTCCTTTTCCTTATAACTATCCAATATACTTACTTTTACATCATTTGGATTCATTCCTAATGAAACACATTTTGTGGTCACTACGATGTTGGGTATCTGACATTGGGTATGCGATGTTGGTATGATGACACACATTTTGCTATCACTGCGATGTCAGGTATCTGATGTCGGGGCTGCGACTTTAGGTACACGACATTGGGTATCCGACATTAGGGGGTATACTCTAGCCTATAAATATAGCACTCAGGCTCCTGATTTTGATATAGTTTTTTTAGTTAGAGTAGCAGAGCTCTTGCAGCTTGTTTTCTCTAGAGTTAGAATATTTTTTGAATGCCCGCAGTGTGATGTTTGTAATTGTATGACACCTTTAGTCAAGTGTGACGTACTTGGACACATTACATGACTGGCAATAAAGATCAAGATTACTCCCATCATTGCAACATCCACTTAGACTATTATTACTCTTAGTTGTTAATTATTTATTGCTTTTTTTAGTTAAATAATTTCATTTATTGCTATTTACTATTCCTGTTATTAAGCGGAATGCATATGCCTTAATCATAAACCTTTAAGTGTAGATACTTGGCAATCTAGAAGTGTATCATTTGGCATAACCAGTGACGTACACTTGGCAATCCCAAAAGTTGCCTCATGAAGTCCAAGATGTGTATGGACGATTAAGTGTGAATACTCATCACCATAGGCTAGTTTAGATCTTGTTTTCCATTATTCATTAGTTTAATTAATTTATCTCTTTTTTATCATTAGGAGTAGCATAGAATTAGATAACTTTATACACCTCACTTTGGACTAAACCATACGTGACAAAGCTACCACTAGTCCAAGTGGGAAGATAGTGGATTGTGATCAAAGCATAGTGATCTAGATGCCACAACTAGTCCCATCCATGGAATTTTATTGGATCATGCATGAATGCTTGTAATTTGAATGGTTGAGTGTAGAGGTACCTCGCCACTCAACATTGGTGCATTACCAGGGATGGTGCTAGTTATCTAGATTAGTTATACTATACATGATCATTATAAAGGAATTAATAATATATATTTCAAAAAACCTTAGCTCACATACACCATAAACCAAGAACAATGTCTCTATCACATGGAAGTAACTATGCGCTGTATAGTGAACACATTCATTGGAGAACTAATGAGATATATGATGAAGAAGATTGGAGTCATCAACCTTACGTAGGGGTTTCTTATGATCATGACCACCTTGATGACACCCAAGGACTACATTCATCTACTGTAGACAATCTTGGAGAAGATGGCATAGGTCCTAAACCAGGGAAGGCCTCAAGGCCTAAGACCTCCTCAAAACCTTGAAACGATAAATCAAAGGACCCTGTGGAACACCATAGAAGCCATGGAAATTCTTCCAATTCCTCATCTTCCTCTTCCCCTTCAACGTCTAGTTTTGACGAAGATGAACATAGGTATAGAGATAGAGCTCCATTAAAGGGTCGAACTAAAAATCAAAATCAAACCCATGAGAAAAGTCGAAGAAGTAATCATGAACATAGAAATTTTCCTCATAATTTGTTTGATGACGATGAACCCTTGCTGGCCACTAAGAGCCTAATGCAAATCATAGAGGCCATTAAGATATCTTGCAGGCATCGCAAAAAGAGTTGTCTACCCAAGCTTGACATGAATAATATTCCTAAATTTGCAAGAGGCTATGATTCAGATCCACAACATCATTTACAAGCCTTCCATGATGCTTGTTCTTTCTACAACATTGAAAGTGAATGACAAAACCTTAAGCTCTTTCCTAGGATACTAATTGATAAATCCGAAGTGTGGTATAGATCATTGAGACCAAATTCAATCTAACGATGGTCTACAATGTTGGACCTTTTCAACAAGAAATACCAAACCTATGCAAGAGTGTCCAATTTGAGGAGATAGATCCAAGAGTGGAAACAAGAATAACATGAACCCTTGGACATGACCTTAGATAGATATTATGCCTTACTAAATAGATGACTAGGCCATGGGTTCTCTAAGGAAAGGAAACTTTACCACATCATAGATGGGCTTCATAATGAAACAAGGCAGATCCTTGGGATGTATGCCCCAGGTCAATTATACGAGCTCCAAGCCCATCAAATCAAAGAGTTAATTGAGCATGTGGCAAACGAAGAAGGAGAGATATGCAAATGGGAGAATGTTGAGAAATATCAATGGGACCCAACTCTTCAACAAAAGGAGGTCCAGATCTATGGTAAGAAGAATGAAACTAATCTTGATAAGGTGATCCCACAAAAAGCCTTGCCGATATGGGAGTCTATTGATGAATTAGAAGCAAAGCTTAATAGGATATCCAAATGGATATATGAAAATGTCATAACACTTATTGATATAGTCAAGGAGAGGATCATGCAAAATAAGCCACATGATCAAAATAAACAAAGGATACAGAACCAAGAAACAACTAAGAACACTTTTCGACAAAAGGAAAACATGGCTAAAGAAAGTGATGCTATAGACTCAACCACAGACAAAGATAATGGATGTGAGATCTACACATATGATCATCTGAAGGGCCATTGCCCAATCTTTTTTCATCTATGAGAGTATTGGGTAGGTGCTTTAAATCCAAAGTTTGTGCAAAAGCACATTCCTAGGAGATTTCCTCTCCCACAAGGTAATTATAGATAGTCCCACAATTGATCGTACCATCCTAGGGAGACTTATTACCAACCCTCAACATAGTCATCAATCACAGTGGCAACAACCATAGTCATGGGGGAGGCCACCACCAAATTAGCCCTATCCTTCCTACTCACTAAAACCACATGGATATTATGTTCAACACCTTGTTTCTCCAACTAGTTCTACATCCTCTAGTTCTAATCACCACTACCACTCTCCTGAGTACCATCAATTCATGATATCCCCTAAAGGATCACCACCTCGCGCCTCTTACCATCCATCCTACCCTCAATATTCTCATAATCCGCCTCATNTGATCACCACCTCGTGCCTCTTACCATCCATCCTACCCTCAATATTCTCATAATCCGCCTCATTATATACCATCGCCAAGGACACAGGAAGGTTTTGCACCACAATATTAACAAACAAATGTCACTTGTGCTGCACATGTGCATAGACATGCCAACACTAGTGGGTCTCAACTACAATGTAGGAAATGCCCCTTCTAGAGGAAAGGCTGTAAGCTAAAGCAAACCATGCATGGACCCACCACATCATCCAAGCTAGCATAATGCCAATATAGTGCACCACCTTCCTTTTTACCACCACCATCCTCTAAGCCTACATAAGGGCCACCATCCATCAGTACTTTAATCCCAAATCCAACCAATGAATTTACAAGCATGGGGAGACAAACATATCCATGCATACCATATCATGATCAAGGGTGCAATTGTGGGCCAGCCATCCATAATGTTCACACATGTCATACCCTAACCCACCATACATTTAACAACCAAGTGTATGACTGACAATTTTTCTACCTAGCCTCCACACCACCAACAAACACCCAGTGGCTAGGGCATGAATGGTTACTAATGTTTCATACATGCATGGATCCCAATTATCCACTTATTAATCCTTGTCACAGTCAAATGTTTAGTTTTGGGAGTTACCCCCCATTCTAGTCTTTAGGACTCTTAAGTGTTTTTCATCTTCTTGTTTTACAACTTTTTGTTTTACACATTCTTTATTTTACATCTTATTTTTATGTTATTAATCTTTTCTAATTTTTTTACACCATCATTAGTATATTTGCTATTTATTGAATATTTTACATCTTCTTATATATATTCTTTAATTTTGGTGTGATTTTTTAACTTTTTTTTAATAAGTGCCAAGTACAGTGGTAATGTGTTGATTGATAGTGGTATGTACTATTTCTATTATTTGATTGTTGGTGCTTGGATTCTGGCTTTAAAATTTTTTTTACGGATGATTAGGACATGGTTTCTTTTTTATGCAATAGGCAGTGAGTCCATGACATCCACCCACCCACAAACTCTATGGTTTTCCTTGTTTTGGAAATGTGCAATCCATTTTTTATTAATAAAACTTTAACAAATTTGTGACTTTGGTAGTTTCCAAACTTTGAAAGAATTCAAAGGTTTGAACAAGGTGTGGCTTCAAGGGGATTTCGTATTCTTTGTGCCTTTTTGTTTGCCTAGGTGCATTTGTGTTTTCATGAATTTCTTACCATTCCATGTCCACCAATACAAGGAAGTTGAATAAGTCCTTACATGGTGTGGTTTTCATCATCAAAAAAAAAAAAAGACTCAAAACACACCCCTTGGACAAAATAAATGCATGTGTCCTTGCATGGTGTGATTCCCATAAAAAAATAATGAGAATTCAAAGCATACCCCTTGGACAAAATAAATGCATGTGTTCTTGCATGGTGTGGTTTTCATAAAAAAAATGATAAGGATTTAAAGCACCCCTTGGACAAAATAAATGCATGTGTCTTTGCATGGTGTGGTTTCCATAAAAAATGATGGGAATTCAAAGCACACCCCTTAGAAAAAATAAACAAGCTACAAACACTAGTTATGGGACTCATCCCCTCTAACTAAGGCCCTTTCTCACTTTCTACTTCTCTAATAAGGAATGGTGGTTGTTTTGTGGGAGCACTCTTGTGTCTTAGGGGATGAACTAGTCTAAGAATGTCAATGCGAAGTCACTGAATGTGGTTAGTTTTGGTCTAGACTAAAGATGGATCCTATCAAGTCATTTAACTACAAAATCCACAAGAGATTTCATGTGGCCTTAATTAGGAACTCCATTTCACACATTCTCCCATCCATCTATGCTTTCTGTGTCTCACCTCACTATTGATTTCATGTTCTTGTTTGATGTCCTAGTTTGATGTGTCAGAATTCTTAGGTAGTTTCTTTTGAGTTTTTGTACTTAACCTTCCATAACCATTAATCATCCACGGAGCCCATAGACTCTTTGGTTTGAAGTCATGAAAGGGCATAAAAGACCTGTGTCTGCTTTGGGAAGGACCCACTTGCATATCTTTTGGTTGGGTTAGTTAACTTCTTTACCCTTAGATACTCTTACAAAAAAATTCTTTTTGTTTATCCCATCAATGACATCCAATTGTGCACATCTTCACAGTAGTTTTCAATGAACCTTCCTTTTTGTTGTTATGAATTCTTACACCCTCTTCAAATATTTCCTTATGTTAAAATTTTTTAAATTTAATGGACTATTTATCTATTTTACCCTATTTGTCAGCCTTCCCACTAACACTACTCAAGGAACCAATCAACCACAATCACAACCTAGCTAAGTGTAACCACTAATGAGACAAGGAATTTAATAGTTATGTGTTACACATTGCATACTAATTTATCATTCTGTTGTGATTGTAGTGGGAAGCATGCACTAGAAGTAGGACTATCTTCACCAAGGATGATGTAGTAGTACCATACAATGGAGACCATTTATGATCATTGGATCTCTTTTCTCTCATTCTTCAGTTGCTAAGAGGTGTTGGATGTTAGTGTTATCTAGGGTGTTTACTTCTCTTATCATGAACACCCAATTTTATAAAAGTTGTAATTCCATATACATGGGCACTCAAAGTCTATCTATTCCATCTGAGTTAGTTGTATGTCAGTCAATAATCCCATACCTACCCAATATATTTTTGTAAGAAACTTGTTCCTCCTCTTCTACACTCAAGGATGAGTTTTCATTTAGTCATGGTGGTATGATGAAACACATTTTGTAGTCGTGGTGATGTCAAGTATCTAATGTCGAGGTTGTGACATTAGGTACATGACATCAGTATGATGAAACATGTTTTGCTATCGTTGCGATGTTGGGGCTATGATGTTGGGTATGCGAACTTGAGGTCTTGATGCGACATCAGATATCCGACATCAGGGGGTATACTCTAGCCTATAAATATAGTGCTCAGACTCATAATTTCCATATAGTTTTTTCAGTCAAAGTAGTGGAGCTCTTGCAATTTGTTTTCTCTAGAGTTAGAATATTTTTTGAATGCTTGCAGTGTGATGTTTGTAATCATACAATACCTATGTTCGAGTGTGATGTACTTGGACATGTTACATGATTGGCAATAAAGATCGAGATTACTCCCATCATTATAGCATCCACTTAGATTATTATTACTTGTAATTATTAATTATTTACTACTTTCCTTAGTTAAATGTTTCCATTTATTACTATTTACTATTCTTGTTATTAAGCAAAATGCATACACCTTAATCATGAACATTTAAGTGTAGATACTTGGTAATCCAGAAGTGTATCATTCGGCACAACCATTGACATACACTTAGCAATCCTAGAAGTAGCCTCATGAAGTTCAAGACGTGTACGGATGATTAAGTGTAGATACTCATTTCCATAGGCTAGTTTAGATCTTGTTTTTCATTATTCATTAGTTTAATTAATTTATCTCTTTTTCATCATCAGGAGTAGCATAGAATTAGATAACATCGTATGCCTCACATTGGACTAAATCATACATGACAAAGCTACCACTAGTCCAAGTGGGAAGACAACGAACTGTGATCAAAGCATAGTGATCTAGATGCCACAACTAGTCCTATCCACAAAATTTGATCGAATTGTGCGTGAATGCTTGTGATTCATATGGTTGAGCATAAGGGTACCTTGCCGCTCATCAACTTCCTATGTGTGTCATTCCTTAACATCTTCATCAAGTATTACACTTTTATCTATCATAAACTCCCCTATAATAGATCCACAACTACTTGCATTACTTAGCAACATGATGCTCTATCTTTAAAGCAACAATGAAAAAATAGTAAAAGTGCTTAGCCTGTAAGAAAATTCTCTTATTTCCTTGGACAAGGCCTTAAGCGATCCTATATGCTTTACAATTCCTTTGCTAATCCTACCTAAGGGAGTTTCATTTCTTGCCTTCATTAAGTAGAATGGTGAAATGGAAGACCCCCATGAATCATGTTGTCACATTCAGAAATGAATGCATGCTTCTGGCTCCTTACCAATACATTGTACTGAGATGTTTCTTGAACTCTCTTTCTAGAAGAGATTTGGAATGATAGAGGTCAGTAGCACATGGATCTATCATCTCTCTGAAGCAATTGCTTATAGCCTTTATTAAACACTTCAAGTTCAATGTGCCTCAAAGCATAAGCCTGATGTATTTCATTGGCATCAACAAGCTTCAAATGACTACAACGATAAAATTATCTATTGTCGAACAAAAAAATCAATGAAACTTCCTTATCATTTAGAGGAATGTCGTTTTCAAGACATATTTGAAGATACAGTGATTGATTACATTCAAAAAAGGATGGTTTATCCTAAGCCTTACTTTATGAATGATGTTTTCCTAGTCGTGATATGCATTGAAGAAGTAGCTATTCAACACAATGACCAAGAATTCATGATAATCCATAACAAGGTTGACAAGGTTGTCAAACAAAAGTAGGAATAACCAACTTATGTAGGTATTTCTTCTTTCTCTAAGGGACAAAACAATGCTTTCTCAACTACTTTCTCTTTTGATAAGTTGTGATTGTTGGAATGCATTGACAAAATGTCATTGATGCAACCTCATCAATGGGATCTTGTCGACGTGATCCTATTGACATGGGATTTGACCCATTGACGTGTACCCATTAACAGGGTCCCCTATTTTCACCTATAAATGTGCACCTACCCACTACATTTATGGTAATCTTTTCATAGTTGTAGCAAAGCTATCGTAGTTTTTCCTTCCAACAATTAGAATATTTCTAGAGTGCCCATAGTAGAACTCAAAGAGTGTATAGATCTTTTTTTGAGCACTGTTGTACCTAAGCACTACAGTGTGAATGACAATAAAGATGATCTTTTTTGATAAAACCTTACAGCACTTGGAATAGATTAATTGTTTCCTAATGCGTTTAATATTCATGCAATTTACTTTAATGTTTCTATGTAATTAATTAATATCGATTAGATAGCAAACATAAGTATGATCACTTCAAGCATACATTTAATGCTTGGTAATCCTAGTAACGCTTAATGCTTGGTAACCTAGTGGCACTATAACATGTTCAAGATATGTATAGAAAGTGGGAATGGATGCTTATGTTAGAATTAGTTAAGTGTTTGTTAGTTATTATTTTAATTAGATTAATTAATCATTAAATTTACTTTATTCTTATTCTTAGGTGACTTAAAACATAAAAGATAAAATGATAAAAATCATATGCCTCAATTACACTTAACCATACACTTGTACTTCACAAGTAGATCTAGGAAGACAACAATTGCAATGGTTAGATTCACCTCCTAGAACAAGTGTGCTTAGAAAACTAAAGTCTTCGAAATTCGATTGGATCACTTAGTGGATGCTAGTGATTCATATGGTTGGGTGTAGAGTATGCTCGTCACTCATCATTGGCATCGTTCCTGGGGACTTTAGTTAACTACGTGTGCTATTTAGAACTTAGTAAAATCATTCAACATCATTGGAATGAACCTTCAAGTCGTAATCATTAAAAATAATAATAATAATTGTAAAAGCACACTGGTATTTTATTTCTATCTAAAATGTCTTCTTCTCATAGGGATGATTCTTCATCGAAGTTTAAGCATACATCCAATCAAAATAATGAACGATAAAATCATCCAACACCCCAATAATTCAGAGTGATATATATTCATCTTGATGAGTATGTACCTGAATTCACCTTTGTCCTACATCAAGATGACTAGATGCAATGGTGGGACATGGAGGGCAACATTGTGTTGCCACTTGATTAATTAATTCCTGCGATGCTACACCAAACTCTTATGAGGTTGGGAATCTAGGGGCTTCACGTTGAATACATTATGCTAGACCATGATTTTAGGGATTATCATCTCATTGAGGCATAACACAAAAGAGATCAGCAACAAGAGAGGCTCTATGAAGCTTCAAAGGGGAAATAGTTCAATAACCCTTATTCTTGCTAGGCCAAAAAGATAGTGAGGATTTCTTCTCTGGGGGTTCTCACTTCATTGATTCTCCTTCCCTTGGTTTTCATGCAAGGGGCTTGAACCAAAAATTACAATCCACTGTAAACAATCCTAGTTTAGGCAAGGAAGGATTTCATGATCATGGGGGATCCAAAGATGGGAGTCATGGTAGGAATAAGGACAAGCATCATGATGATGATCATGGCCATGACCATCGAAGAGAAGGTGGAAGGCACCGTGATGGTGCTAGTCCTCCTTCCTCTTCATCTTTATCATCCTCTTTTATTTTTCCCTCTAACTTTGACCAAATCTATAGAGGATGTGATTATGATAGAGGTAACTCGTAGGACAAAAATGATCGTAGGATCCACCAGACTAATCAAGATCAGGGATGTGGGCAATCAAGGAAGGCCCACCACCACAAAAGAAGGGACAACAAAGGGCATCACAGGCATCATATCATGGAGGCCATGACTATGATGAGCCTTTGTTTGTAACTTGAAATATGTTGAACATTGTAGAGGTAGTGAGAATTATAATAAGGCATGTGAAAGATAGTAGAATCAAGTGGTTGGATATGAACAATATCCTCAAGTTTGAAATGGGATATAATTTAGATTTACAAAATCATGTTCAATACTTTCATGATGTTTGTGCCTTACAGAACGTGGAGAACGAATGGTAGAAATTAAAGTTATTTCCAAGGAAATTTATCAAAGAAGCTGAAATTTGGTATTAGTCCTTAGAGCTGGAATTAATTTGTAAATGAAGTATGATTCTTGAACTCTTTAATGAAAAGTATGAAATGTACTCTTGAGTATCCAACTTGAGAAAGTAGATCCAAGGTTGGAAACAAGGAACACATGAACCCTTGGATGTAGCCATGGGTAGGTACTATTCTCTTTTGCACTGATCTCTTAGCCATGATTATTCTCAAGGGGAGTAGCTTCGCCATATCATAGATGGGCTCTGTAGAAAAACATAGAGGGCTCTTGGGGTCTATGCCCAAGGGAGACTTTCAGAATTAAGGGTCCATCAGATTCAAAGGCTGATTGAGCAAGTTGCCAAATAAAAAGGAGAGTTCAGAAAAAGAGAAAGTGCTGAGGAATACAATCGAGACCCTTCCATTAGAAAAAGTGAAGTCTGGTTCTATGACAATGAGAAGGAGGCACTACTTGATGAGGTTGTGCAACAGAAAACCTTGCCAATTTAGAAGTCTATTTTTGAAATTTTGGCCAAGGTAGACAAAATGTGGAAATATTTAAATGAAAATTTCAAAACCACTCTAAAAATTACAGAGGAATCCAAAGAAAAAAGTGATGATTGTGACCACAAGAGAAGGAAGGTAGCTAAGCATGCCCACCAAAGGGATAAGGGCAAGGCTACTACAATAGAGGAGGTTGTGGAGTTAAAAATAGATGATGATGATGTGTGTGACATTTGCCAATATGCACATCCTAAGGAATGTTATTCCATTGTGTCACACTTGCAGGAAGTTGGGGTCTATGCTCTAAATCCTAAATTGATGAAAAGGTAAGCACCCATAAGGTTGCCTTATCCTCAAGGCAACGCTAGGCAATTCCACCAGCAACAAGCCTACTATCCAAGTGGAACTCCACCACAACCTTATGAGTACTACCATTAGTGGTAGCATCCACAGTCATGGAAGATGCCACCATCCAAGTAGTAGTACCCTTACTGATAGCTTGATCCATATGGGTACTATATTCAACAACCCATTTCTGCATGTGACTCTTCTAGTCACGCTTCATTCTAGCATCACGAATACCCGCCTAAGTACTATAGAGTCCAATCTCCAAGGGGGAAATTCCCATTTCCTCACTATGATCCTCATCCTTCTGCACATGTTCCTCCATCCTAAACTCAATTACCACATGCCCTATCAATGCAAGATGATATTCTATCCTAGTCGTAGTAACATAATGCCACTAGGGTTGTTAACTTACACCTACCTCCTTAGTTGAGTAATTCAGAAACCAAATCTTGAAAAAGATCATTCTTCCAAAGAAACAATCCTACAAAACGCTCATAGACATATGCAACTAATAGTCCTTCTTCTTCCACATTCTCTACATCTACGTCATTCGAGTCCCCTTGAAACCAAACACCTCCCAAAGTTCATATCATCATGTTGACTTATGTGGCAACTGATTGGATAAAGGTTGACCACCTTTCCAAGAAAAGATTTGATCCTGGAAGCTCCCTTATTTACTTGCAAATTACTAGGAATGAGCCTTGCAAGGTTGTTTTGGACTTATGTTCTTGTGTAAATATGATTTCTCAAGAGATGTACAAAGCCTTAATCCTGCCTTCACTCAAGAAGAGAAACATCTATCTTGAGTTAGTAGACTAGTAAATCATTATTCCTTTGGGACTTGTGGGGGACATTATGACCACCATTTGTGGGTGGTCCTATTTTTCTAACTTTTGGATGATCCATGTTAATAACTACAAGGGAGACTTTATAATCATCATAGGAAGGGCTTGGCTAAGCACCATTAATGCACGGTTGGGAATCAAAGATGTTTCCTTAGAGATTTCCAAGGAAAATGCATTTGAAAAGATATAAAAGAAGAGAGTTCTATGCATCATGTAGAGTGATACATGGTGCAATTGTGTGCAAACACTATGGTCTATAAAAAGTACATCCATCACAACATGCAAACAATGTGCAGATGAGACAAAAATTCAAAGGTAATTGTATGCATCAACCACAAAATGGAAGGGAACCTAGTGGCTAATAGCTGATCTTGAAAGTAGCTCAACAATTTGCATAGAATCAACTAAGAGCTTAATGAGTGTGTATGTTGAAGGCATGGATGAATTGGAGCAACTCCATCACCAACTCTTCGATCAACTTGATGACACTTATTAGTAAGAGTTAGAAATCCTTAAAAGTTTCAAACAAGAACCCTTAAAGTTAAAAACTCTACTTGCTAGCATGGAATATGCCTTTTTGAACAATGAAAATTTAGTGATAATTAATGTCAATCTTGATCTTGAACAAAAAAGAAAAAAAAGCTATTGAAAGTGGTCAACAAATGGTCAACAGCCTTTGCTTTGTCATATCCTGAACTCACTAGGATTGATCCTAGAATATGCTACCACTGCATCTATATAGATCCTTCCATAAAGCCAAAGAGGCAGCTACAATGATGGTTGAACTGAAAATTGAAGTAGATCATCAAGGGGGAGATTAAATAACTCCTTAAGGTAAGGTTCATCTATCCCATTGCAGATAGTGAGTGGGTTAGCCCACTTGTGATCGTGCCAACAAAAGGTGACAAGTGGAGGATCTATATTGACTTTAGGTTGTTGAACATGATAACATGCAAAGATCATTTTCCATTGCCATTTGTGGATCAAGTGTTGGACACTATCTTTGGGCATTGCTACTATAGCTTTCTGGATGGTTATAGTGGCTATAACCAAATTTGGATTGTGCCATAGGATTAGGACAAAACAACATTCACAAGTCCTTAGGGGACATTTGCATATAGAAATATGTCATTTGGTATGTGCAATGCCCCTACAACCTTTCAATGCCTTGTTCGTAACATTTTTCAACAATAGATTTGGTAGTGGGGTGGAAGTTTTTATGGATAAATTTTCCATCTACAAGGCTACATTTGAGCAAGCTTGAGATTGCCTTGAGCAAGTGCTGAAAATGTGTGTGGAGACAAATCTTTAGGTCAATTAGCAAAAGAGCCATCTGATGGTTTAGAAATGCATTGTTTTGGGGCATATAATATTACAAGCAAGGATTGAGGTAGACCCTGAGAAAATAAGGTTCCAAGGAATAACTCTTTAATCGGAAACTATCAAAGATGTTTGGTCATTCCTTGGTTACACTGGCTACTACTTGCAATTCACAGAGAATTTCTCTAAGATTGCTAAACCATTGGTGGAGCTAACAAAGAAGGATGCTCCATTCATCTAGACTAAGGAATGTGAAAAGGCATTCTAGCAACTCAAGTAGAAGCTTGTAGAAACTCCAGTTCTATGAGCACTTGATTGGTCTAGACCATTCCACATCATGATTTATGCATCAAATTATGCCTTGGGAGCCATGCTCATGTTGTTGGATGATTAGAAACATCCTTACTACATCCACTACACAAACCAAAGCATTATGGTTGCACAACTAAACTACACTAGAACAGAGAAATAACTAATGGAAGTTGTGTATGCCTTAGAGAAATTTAGGCACTATGTTATTGGGTACAAGGTTTGTGCACACAAACCATAGTGTAATTTTTTTTTTAATGAACAAATCGACAATGAGCCCTTTTGTCATATAATGGCTTGTGATTTTGTAGAAATTTGATCTCACGATGATGGATCAAAAGGGAACTAAGAATGTGATTATTGATCACTTGTCTTGGTTGTGATGGGACAACAAAGAGAAGGACATCTCATTTTTTGATTAATTTTCTGCTAAACTCCTCTTTGCCAGGGATATAAATGAACAAGTGCCCCATGAGCCTAATGGGTATGATGGCATTCTCACCTATCTTCTCACTTAGGAGATGCCACAAGAGTTTGACCATAAGAAGAAATAATAATTTCTTCACTAGGTGAAATTATTTATGGAGATTAACAAATACCTTTAAAAGGTATGCACCGATGACCTAGTTCGTTGGTATGTCCCTAATGCTAATTAGCTACATGTTATCCAAGACACTCATGAGGGTCCTTGTGGGGGCCACTATGTTGAAAGAAACATGACCATTAAGATCCTAATGGTAGGGTATTATTGGCCAACACTCTTTAGGGACACTTACTAATTCATTTGCTTTTGTGAACACTACCAACATGATGGTGGGATGACCACTTGAATGGAGGGACCTCAACAGTGGATCGAACCACTGGAACCATTTAACATTTGGGGAATAGACTTCATGGATCCCATTACATCCATGTCAAATGAAAAGGCCTACATCATAGTTGCTATTAACTATTATATGAAATGGGCAGAAGCAGCAGCTGTCATTGACTATACATCTTCTATATCTACTCAATTTGTACAAAAAAATGTTATAAACAGGTTTGGGGTGCCATGTGCACTGATTTCTGATAATGGTACTCATTTTATAGGCATCACCTTTCAAAAACCTATGCAACACTTGGGGGTAGAACATAAATTAATAACACCTTACCATCCCCAAGCCAATGGTCAAGTTGAGGTTACAAATAGGAAGATCACTAAGATCTTAACTAGAATAATTAGCAAATATAAAAGATATTGTAGCACTAAAGTTAACGATGCCCTATGGGCCTACTGCTCAACATGGAAACTCCATATAGGCTTCTCTCCCTATGAGTTAGTGTACAAAAAACTTCCAACTCTTCCTATTCAATCCAAGCTTCATATACTTTCAATAGCCTATGACCTTGACCTTGACCTTATTCTAGCATAGAAAGAGAGACTGATCAACCTTAACATGCTAGATGAGAATTTATTGGTGGCCCTATTTTTGAATGAAGTGCATAAAGCATTCAACAAGTAACACCATGACCTTAAAATGAGAAAAGTAAAATTTCAACCTGGAGACAAAGTCATTTATTAGAACCCCACACATGTGCTAGAACAAACCAAGTTCCAAACATTGTGGGAAGGGCCTTACATCATTTATGAAACATTGGGATCATGTTGATCTACAAACCTAAGAGCCTAAACCAAAAACTACTAGTCAACACGCAACAAGTTAAGCCTTTCCATGAGCCCCAGAGAGCCAGTGCTAGCAACACCTCATTGGATGGATAACCATGCTCAATATTTCAAATCTTTTCCTTTCAACTTAGTTGTAGGGTAGATAGCCATCCATGTTAATAATATAAGTGGCTCCTTAGTTTTTACACTTTTTTGTTTTACACCTTTTTGTTTTTTGCACTTTTTATCTCTACACTTTGTTTTACATCCTATTTAGTATGTTTTATCTTTCTTACATATTTTCCAATTTCTTTTTATATTTTACTTTATTTTGATGTGTTTTTCTTATGTTTCCTAATATTTTGCTTCATTTTCCTTTATTTTCAAGAAGAGATAACGATGCTATAGCTATTTGCTAATGGTCATTTCTACTTAATGTCATTTAATTGCTAATGTCTAGATTCTATCTTAGAATTTTGATGATTGATAACTAAGACATGGGTTCTTTTTCATGGAATAGGTAGTGAGTCTATGTCATCCACCCATTCATAGAACCCTATGGTGTTCCTTGTTTTGGAAATATGAGGTCCCTCTCCATAATGAAACTTTAATGAACTTATGACCTTGGTAGTTTCCAAACTTGGGAAAGATTAAATGGATTGACAAGGGTGTGACTTCAAGTGGATTTGATGCTCTCTATGCTTGCCTACACTCTTGGGTGCATGAGTGTTTTCATGGATTTCTTACCATTCCATTGTTGACTAATAATAGGAAGTTAAAGTCTTTGCATGGTGTGGTTCCCATCCAAATATCCATAAAAACATAAAATTCAAAAAAAAGATAGGAATTCAAAGCACACCCCTTAGAAAAAATAATGAGCTATAAGCACTGGTTATGAAATTAGAAAGACATATTACCCATGCCTGAAGGTCCCTCTAACTAAGGCCCTTTTTCACTTATTGCTTCTCTTTTCTTCTCTTTTAGGAATGATGATTAATCTATGGGAGAATTCTTATGTCTTGAAGGAGTGGACTAGTCTTAGAGTATTGGTTTGAAGTCATTGAAAGTGATTGGTTTTGATCTAGACTAAGGATGGACTTTATCGAGTCCTTTAATCACAAAATCCATAAGGGACTTCATGTAACCATGATTTGGAACTCCATTCCATTCTCCTCATCATCCACTAATGTTGTTCGTTATTCACCTCACTATTAGTTTTTCATGGTTTTGTTCAATGTCTTAGTTTGATGTGTTAAAATTATTAGGTAGATTCTTTCGGGATTATTTTCTTAACTTTTCATAACCATTAATCAACTATGGGATCCATAAAATGCTTGGTTTGAGGATATGTAAGGGCAAAAAGAGCATGATCCTACTATGGGGAGGACCCACTTACATTTCCCTTAGTTCAATTAGTTAGGTTCCTTATCCTTAGGCATTTTCACAATGAAATCATTTCGCATTCCCTATCGGTTGCATCCAAGTCTATGCTTCTTAATGGCATTTCTCCAACATAAAATTCATTTTCTAAGCTAAAACTCTAGTTTTTGTGAATAATTAATCCATCTTCAAGCATTTCATTATGTTCATGGCTTTTTTGACTCTTCAAGAACCCCAATTTCATGCTTAAACTCTCTTTCTTTTGTGAATCCATGGGCTCCATTAACAAGACCCTATTTACAGAGACACTATGTAGATGAGACCTCGTCAATGAGAATCCATCGACGTAGCATAAAATGTCTATAAATATGCAACCTCACTTAGAAAATTTTCACAGTTGTCCTCAAATGAGAGGGGAGTTTTTGAAAATTTTAGGGCCCAAAACCTTCCAAGAGCCATAACTTCATAATTGTTTGTCCAATTAACCCTATTCTTTAGTTTTGCAACTATCAAAGGTAAGCTCTTTATTGTGGGGGCCACAAACCTTAGGTTTTTGATGGAAAATGTTTCAAAATTTTTCTAACTCCCATAAAGGTTTAACTAATAAACAAACATTAAAACATCAATTTGTGAAAGTTAAACCCTTCCAACAAACCCTGGTGACCTTATAAAAGAAATAATATTAGAATATTCAATTCGCCATGGTCATAACTTAGCCAAAGTGTAACTGCCCAATGAGATAAGGTACTTAAATGCTGTAAGTTACACATCATATGCTAATCCTTGGTAATGTTATGACCACATATGGCACCTAAGGGAAAGCATGTGTAGGAGGGAGGACCATCCCAACTAAGGAACAAATGGCTAATAATAGTCCTAGGAGTAGGTAGCTGAAATCCATGTAATGGAACCTCTACAGGAGGAGCCCAAAGTGGAATTTGTCCAACAAATTCTTGAAGCAGCTATGACTAAACAATCTCACTAAGATGAGGCACTAGAGCCAAGATTAAACCTTGAGGTCACCTAAACGAAGGCATACCTCAAGCATATTGCATCTAAGGAGGTTCAAAAATTTGTTCTTCAAGAGCTAAACTTTAGACCTTTCTTGGAGTTTGCTCCTCTAGATGTCAAAGCTCAATTGTAGAACTCTCCTAGGTGGCCCATCATCACTTCCAATGGGGAGTGGTACATGGGAGAGACATACCTTTTCTAGGAACAACAAGCAAGTTGATTCAATGATCAAAATCAAGGACTTTTTTGTGTCCTACTTGGTGAAAGAAATTTATGAGGCCTTTGGGTTACCCAAAACTAGGGCTACACTTGCAAAAATTCCAACATAGGCAGATATAGGCATTAAGAAAGAATGGATGTAGTTGTGTTATGGAGTAGACTACAAGGAGTTTCATGCACTCACCATGGTAGAACATGCATACTTTAAAATTATAGCCTTTTACCTCAATCCAATGGTGAGGCCTAGCAAAATCACAACCTTTTCTACTTGTGCATGCATCGCTCTAAGTGGTATATTCCCCATCAACCTTCCAAAGCTGATCTATCTTGAGATACAGAAGCACTTCAAGGAAAATGAACATGAAAGGAAGGCACTCCCCTTCCCATGCCTCATCAGAAAATTGTACAAAAGGGGAGGCATAACCCACTACATGAAGAACATAGTTCAACATGCTCCAACCACTTCCTAGAAAAAGACAATGAAGAATAAAGTACTTACAAAGATGATCCAAAAAGAGAATTAGCAACCACTACCTCCACCATCCACTCATGAGACAATACTAGAGTCCTATACTACCCTTGAGCACATGTGTGAACTTCAAGAGTAGCTCTTGTAATAGTAGTAGTAGTAAGTAGGAAGGAGTGATGATGAATGATTTTTGTATAGACCATTCATAAGCCACCTCAATGAAGTGGCTCAAACCTTAAGCCAAATGGATGATGGGGTGCTAATTTTCTTAGCCTAATGTAGGTAAGTGTTCATAAGGTAAAATCTAAGTGCCTAAGAGGTAATGGTATCTCTCTTGCAATAGTAGCAATTCCCAAACATCTATGAAAGTACCGCTACCTTTTTGGTGCATTTGGAGAAGAGTGTGGGGGAAACTGTCCTAGTGATGTAGCACCATAGGTAGGAGCTGACAACTGAAGTGGTTGTTAACAGAGCGGCTCAAGCACTGAATGTACCTATAGCATCTATACTAGGTGTTTTTATACTTAGATATGTGCAGACATCTGCAGGATCTGTTAGTGGTAGATTGAACATAGCCTTGCATGAGAAATTGCTAGATCGACTCATGGAATCTAGGAAACCATTTTTGAATGTCTTTAACCTTTTGAATATCATTAGTACAACCTAGTTAGAGTTGCTTGAGGCAAGGGGAAAATGCATCATCATAGAGGGACAACTTGGAAACAACCAAAGCTAAGAACTAATGCTTGGCTATAGAAGTTTCCAAATTGAGAGCCCACCTCATTGATCCTACATTGCTCAACCAAGTAATAATGTGTGATGAAGCTTTTCAATAGCTTTAAAAGACACTCAAAGTGGTTGAAAACACCAAGTATTTGGTAGTCTTTGGCTAATTCTTGGCCAATGCCACACTATACAGCATCTAGAATGACTTGGTCTAGGCTTGTAGGGAAAATGAGGCCTTGACTACAGAAAATATTTGGTTGCTGAATGTTAATGTGTAGAAACAATAGATGTCCAAATTTATCCATCAATAATACGAGTAGTTAGCTAGGATAAACATTGAACTAAGGAGGTTGGTAGTAGAAAATAGAAACCTCTTGATGGAGGAAGTTCATGCCTTGTGCCAAAAATTTGCAATTGAGATTGCCACCTAGAAAAATGAGATCCTTAATTTTGAAAGGGTGAAAAATCATTATAGGGACCAAGTGGAATTGCAAAAGGAGATTAATGAAAAGCACATTCAATTGGTAAAAGAAAAAATCAATGAGGCCCTTCAGCAGCTTCAACAAAGAGGCTATGTCTGGTAGCCTATCTTTGATGGGTTGAATGCATACAACAAGGCTAAAATCTACATGAAGGAGTTGTAGATCAAGGAAATGATGGAATGCATGGAGCTTGCCAACCTTAGATATGTAAACATGGTGATGTTAACTATCAAATGGCCATGATCAAAGTTGGATAAACAAGTGACTAGCTCATACTTGTTGTATTAGGAAAAGTTTAAGAGTCATAAAGGGATTAAGAAAAAGCTTGAGATTGCAAATGCAGAACTTAAGGTTCTCAAGGTGAAGTTCACTAATTAGTGATTAATTGCTGAGAGCCTGGCCAAGAGAATTAGATATTAAATACAAATAGTTGATTACCTAGTTTGCTAAGTGGAAGATAATGAGTAGTGAGCATACCCTATGCCCAACCAAATAATAGGATCTTATAGTAGATGATCATCATTGTCCATACGAAGGGCATTAAATTATCCTTGTATAAAATTATGGCAACCTCTAAATAACATCATGTTGCATTATATAATGTTCTTAAGAGAATCATGGTTCCAATTGATATCCCTACCTAGATGAAAGCCATATCTTTCTTTTTTCAAGTCCCTCACTATGATCAAATAGTCTAAACTTCTATGGTTAGAATATTAAGATAGATTTGAAGATAGGAGATATATGTCAGCTCTCACTCTACATCATTATTAAGGTATCTCTAGAGACTTTAGTTCTACTCATACATGTTGATGACAGTATCGAATCAAATGTAATCACATGGACTATTATCAAGAATCTTAGTCTCCATGATCAGGTAGTTTTTAATTAAATAGTACAAACATTGTTTTCTTTAATGATACATAAGCAAATGTTATAGGTTTTATCAGATTACGTTTCATTGTAGGAAATGTTGTATAATTTAAGGCTATCTTCATGATGATACATGAATGTCCTAGTGTCAACAATATACTAGGAAAACCTTGGCTATCTTAACACTAAGTTGTATATTCTCCTATACATATCCTTGTTCGCAACCATGGGATAATTATCTCTACAGACAAATAAATCCCAAGAATTTCTAACTTAGACAGAGAAGCTCAATCTTATCAGCTTAGTGACAAATTGGTTGATATTAAACTTGAACCTGTAGGCAAGCCTATAATCCCTTATTCTCTTAAAAACTTTGAGATTACAACTGATTTAATAGACTTAGGCAACGAGTTTGCTTCTGACATCAAGTTTTTTGACTTAGGCTTTAGTGAGCTAGATATATCCTTTCCTAAGAAGAAGAATTCCACTTATTCTTCCTATTTAACTTCTTGATAATTCATTATGAATGTGATAACCTTAGATGCATGAAATTTTTTGAAACCTTCTTGTTTGCTACTAAGTGGTAGACGTATACTAGCACTTGTTAGGATTTTCCTTTAACTATTTTACTATAGTTTGCTATCATCAGGAAATGATGGTTAGTAAAAAAAATCAATGTTATCTTTTACTCAAATTTTTTCTCAATCACTTATTATTATTAGTGAATAATGTTAATTTAATAAGTAGTTGTTAGCTTTGACATGTCATGTTGATTCTAGCTATCAATACATAAAATATGGTTAAGTTAAAATTGATGTGAAAAGGAGAACTCTTATTTTGTCAAAATTTTATACAATTGGCACACCTTGTAACTTTTAATATGATGTCCTATTTCAATGTCAAACATGACATTTTACAAAAATTTTTCTTTAGATAAAAATGATGTAGAAATAATACAAAAATATTAAAAAAAGGCTCAATAGCCTTATTCTTTCCTAGTAGCTTCCTCCTCTGCCTCTTCATCAATTTACATTAGAGTTAGCTCTTTTGCTAGCCTTTGGTTATTTTCTCTAGGGTCTACATATAAAGTTAAGATAAATAGGTTAGTTTTAAATGATTTCATTTTATCATTTAGATGAGATAAAGTAAAATTATCACCTAAAGTTTTAATGCTTACCTTGCATCTCTTTATAGATTTCCAAAATTCACTATTCTATCTCCTCCAAGCTCTATTTGATAGTGTCCAATCTATTAAATTTTGAGCTTGGGATCTTTAATAGAATGTTTGCTTACTCTTCCTCGTAGGCCTTTAGCTCTTCTATGGAGATATCATCATGTTCTCCTTCTATCGCAAGTTTATCTTTAGGACCTCTTTACTCTTCTTCAGCTGTGGTAATCACCATAATATTTGCAAAATTTTTAAACAATTCATCTAACTTGGTTTGTTTAATAAATATACTTCTTAATGAGTCATCATAAATAGGCTGTATCGATAGGCATGTGTCAATGTAGCCTTGTTGATATAGCCCCATCATGCATCAATGCAGATGCATCAACGCTATTGTAGGTGGAGCCCATATAAATGTGCATACAAATTGCATTTATGACACCTTAGGTTCATAACATAGTGAAACTCTTATAATTTTATTTCTCTAGAGTTAGGATATTTTCTCTTGGAGTGCCTATAGTATGAATTAAAGGGTTTGTATAGATCTTAATGTATCTAAAAACATTGGTGTGAACATCAATAAAGATGAGATTTCTGATATTCATTGAAACACTTGGATTAGTTTAATCTTTATTACATGCACTTTACTTTCATGGTTTTAATTAGCTAAAATACTAAATTATAAGAACATAAGTACAACCACTTTGACCATAATGTATTACGCTTGGTAATCCTAGTAGTGGGCATTTAGTATGCCTAGTAATCGCCACTTGGTAATCAAGTAGCATTGATGCTAGTTCGGGATGTGTATGGTAGGTGGACATAGCTACTGATGGTAGGATAATTAGTTACTAGAGTAACTTAGTTAGATAATTAATCATTAAAACTTCATTTATTCACCTAGCCCTTAGGATAAGAAAATATACATAAAATGATTATAAAAAATAGACATCATAAGACTTAACTCACATTTATCCATATGCACTTGAAATAAAAGTTGAAGTTAGGATGATAACAATCATACACTCCCTTGACTCACTATCTAGGACTATGAGTGAACTTAGGAACTAAGTCTACGGAATTCAATCAAATTGCTAGTACATGCTTGTGATTCATATGTTTGTGCATAGGGGATACCCATTGCTTATCATTGGCACAATTGCAAGGACTTAGTTTAGCTAAGTATGCTAAGTAGGATAAGACTATGAAGTTATACAAAGATGTTGTGAAGGTCATGGAAAGAATCACTATCATTCATTAATGGAATAATTAAATAAATAATAAAATACCAAAAGCACACTATTTTTATCTATAACTAAAATTACTTCTAATGGGGATGAATCTCTACCACATATCAATGAATCCAATCAACAATGAGGGATATCAAAGAAGCCTCAACAACTAAGGGTTGTCTATTTTCATCTGTATCTCTATAATCCAGGTTTCACCTTCATCCTATATCAAGATGAACAAATGTGTTGGAGGAACATGGAAGGAAACATTATGTTGCCTCTAGATCAATATGTTCCCGCCATGTTAATGAACAATCTCATCAGGGTAAGCGTTGCTACACTTAACTTAGAATATGAAGTCCAAGTCAACACTTATAGGGATAATCAATCCATTGGTGCCCAACAATAGAAAGATCGGTACATGAAAGCATGATATGAGGCTTCTAAGGTCAAAAGGATCCTAACACATTTATTCATGAAACAACACAAAGAGGGTGAGGACTTCTTTTTTGGCCACTCCTAATATATAGATTCTCCTCCCTTCTATGATGAAGAGGCCTTTAACCAAAGGTTACAATCAACTATGGAGAACCTGGATGATGGGAAAATTAGGTCTCATAACTAGGGAACCTCAAAATACAAAAATCCTGGCCATTCATTTAAGGTAAAGGATAATGGTCAAAAGAAAAATAAAGAAAAACACAAAGACTAGGATAGGGATCGAATGAGAGAAACTAGTAGGCACCATTCTCCTAGTTCTCCTTCTTCACTTTCATCATCCTATTTATCTTCATCATTAAACTTTGATAGAAGGAATAGGAGCTGAGATAAAAGAAGACATAGTAGAACTCATCATAGACATCATGGCCATGAAGGGGACCGCCATGATCTTCATCACTATGATGAAACTCTGCTAGCTATCAAGAATATGCTCAACATTTCATAGGAAATAATAATTTTAACAAGGAATGAGACATATAGCAGGATCAAGAGGTTAGATATGAATAATATCCCTAGGTTTGAAGGGGAATATAATGTAGATCCTCAAAATCATCTCCATGCCTTTCATGCTATATGTGCCTTGCAGAACATGGAGAATGAATGTTAGAAGTTGAAACTATTCCTAAGGATACTCATAAGGAAAAAAATGGCTAGTATCGATCCTTCGAACTAGAATCCATTCGCAAATGGAGTAGTACATTAGAGCTCTTCAATGACAAGTAGCAAACATACTCCAGAGTATCTACTTCTAGAAGGAGATCCAAGGATGAAAACAAGAAAATCACAAGTCCTTGGACAAATGCCTAGGCCATGGATACTCCAAATGGAAATATTGTAAATGGGCCTAAAAAAAACAAGGAAAATAATTTAGGTCTATTCCTAAGGAAGAATTTTTAAAATAAGGGTTTATAAGATTGAAATGCTAATAACTTAGGTGGCTAAAGAAGAAGGGGAGTTGAAAAAGCATGAAATTACAAAAGAGTATAACAAGGACACCTCCATTCATATATGGGAGGTACGTTTCTTTAACTTAGACAAGGAGGCACTACTTGATGAAATGGTGCAAAGGAAGACCTTGCTGATACAAAGATATGTCACTAAAGTATCGACAAAGATAGACAAAATGTTATACTCCTTGAATGAGAAGTTCAAAATAGCTTTGAAAATTATAGAGGAATGAAAATACCAAGGGAGTAGTGGTTAAAAAATAAGGAAAGAGAAGTATACATAATAGGGTTATTATCAGAAAAAGGATAAAGCCGAAGTAGTTGAAGAGGTTATAGGTTCTAAAACAAATGATGATGGTTATGAAATTTACCAATATGAACATCCTAAGGGATGTTTCCTAGTGTTTTCACATTTGGAGGAGTCTAGGGTGTATGCATTAAATCCTAAATTTATAAAATAGCAAGCATATAGACAATTGCCTTATCGACAAGGAAACTACAAGTAGTAGCTCTACCAACAAACATATTATCCAAATGGAGCACCTCGTCAACCTCAAAAGTAGTATCAATAGTGGAAACACCTACAATTGTGGAGGTTGCCACCACCATGAAAGCATTATCCTTACAGGTAGCTAAATCCTTATGGATACTACGTCCAACAACCTATATCCCCTCATGACTTATCTAGCCACACTTCTTTTCCCTACCATTACAACCCTCTAATATATTACAAAGTACCTTATCCAGGGGGGGGGGGGGGGGGGGGGGGGGGGGGGGGGGGGGNCTTTTCCCTTTCATCCTCCACAACATCCATTAAATCTTTCATGATAAATAACTACATTCTTGCTACCTTCTCCATCCATGTAAGGGGAAATTTTGTCATATCCTCAACAAAGAAATTCCATGAGGGCGGTAATAGCAAAATATTCATCTGAGTGGTTCTGAGCAAAAACCTCATAAGAGATTATTATTCAAAACTAATAGTTCCACAAAATTCTTGTAAGAATCCATGGTTGCTAACCTTGTCACATGTACCTCTAAAAGTACCCTTGAGTGACCTTCAAACCAAAAGCTCTCCAATGTTTATACTATTATGTTGATCCATGTGGTTAGAGATTAGATAAAGGCTAGCCACCTTCCTAGGAAATGATCTGATCCTAGAAGTTCCCTCATTTATTTTTAGATTGCAAGGAATGAACCATGTAAGGCCTTGCTAGATTCAAGTTCCAAGGTGAATTTAATCTTCTAAGAAATGCATAAGGCCTAGAACCTACCTCCTTTAAAGAAGAGCAATATTAGACTTTAGCTAGTAGATTAATCCATCACTATTCTTCTAGGGTTAGTGCAGGACATTGTGACCACCATCTTTGTGTGGTCCTATTTTGTAGATTTCCTTATGATTCATGTGAAAAATTGTAAGGGAGACTTCCCTATCATTATGATAAGGGCATGGCTTAGTACCCTAAACATAAAAATGAGGATTCGAGACCTTTCTTTGGAAATATCCAAAGAAAATGAATTTGATAAGGTAGAGAGGAAAAGGGTTCCATGCATCACATACAGTAACATAGGGTATCATTGCATGCAGAAACTATGGAAGATCAAAGATACATCAATTTAAGTATGCAATTAGTGTATTGAAATAACAACTATTTAGAAGTGTGTGTATGTAGAAACCACAAAGAAAGAAGGTACTCAGTGGTTGATAACATATCATTAAGTTGAATCCACAATGTGCATGATATAACATGAAAAAAATTTAGTGCTAGAACACAAAATATTTTTGGCAAAATAGTTTAACTTTAGATCCCATAGGCATTAAGAAAGGGATCTTAAGCACTCTAGATGGTCTTGTCAATCACCCAGGGACTTAGAATTTGTAATCAAATGTAAATAAATTTAATGAGAAATACTTAGAGAAATTAAAAATAAATTTGTATAGAATAAATCAACTACAAATTTTTCTATTAAAATAATAAAAATTATTACAACAACAAAGTTCATATTAGTACAAATTTTAAAATTTGAGATGCCTAAAGTGCTGGGAAGAATGGTGCTTGGTGGCCAATGAAACTAGCAAAGTATGTCCTATAGTCAACTTCAATGTGTGAACATTTCAAGTTGTGCTTCCAAAGCTTCTCACTTCTCTCTCTACATTGGTTTTGCATTGTTGGTGAAGTGATTGCTAAACTTTTGATTGATTTGCACTAGTCTGAGAGTGTCTTTGCTTAGCCTGAGTGAAATTTTTTAAAAGTCATGGTGAAATGGTTGTAGACTTATGGTGGTATGTACTACACTAAAAGTCTTAATGTTTAGCTAAATGCAAAAATGCCAAAAAGTCCCTTCAATGTGGTATTCTTTGGTTTATATAGGTTATCAATGGCCTAATTTGTTGCTGCAAATTTTGCTATGATTGCTAAGAAATTGTTGAAGGTTGCAGGTATTTTCAGGTCTTCTATCCCCAACATATTTATCAAATTTATCAAGTTTGATGATTTCTACGTTGTCTTTAGCATAAAAATACATTGGCTAGCGTATTTTGTGTTGGTGCCAATGTATCTTTCTAATGCCCAAATGTACACATTGGCTGCAGGTGTCTTTAGCAAAAGAATTAAAGCCCAAGGATTTAGATGTTGGCTATAGGTGGTTCCAACGTATAAATTGCTATGGCCATCATAAAAGCTTAGAAAACCCAAAATTTGGTGATTCCAATGGCATTTTTAGCTTTCCCAAGCCTAGGTACATGCCTAATGCAACTTTTTTTCACTTGGAAAATGGAGAAATCACAACTTATGAAGAATTTTTTATCCTCCATAAGTTAATGTGTGTGAAATTGTAGCCTATGAATTATGAATTTCACAATTTATAATAAGATTCTACCTCAAGTTCAGAGGTAATGGTTACAATGCCAAGTTTTGGGAAAAATAAGGCAATTGTATCTACCATTATTTTTGCATCAAATTATAATGGTTTTAGTCATGAGTTGCAACATGAATTTTTTTTTGTGGCATTTTACATGGAACAATTCAAGAGCATCACTAGCACCTATATGGAGAAGATGGATGAAATGGAGCATCTCCATTGTCAACTCTCACACACACAAAGTGAAATGGATTTGGGAGATTTGGAGATCCTTAATCATTTTAAACAAGAGTCCCTTGAACTAAAGAATTCATTGGAAACTATGAAATATGCTTTTTTTCAAAAATGGCAAGCTAGTAATCATCAATGTCAACCTTGCTCCAGAATAAAAGTAGAAGCCGCAAAAGCTGGTGAACAAATGGTCAATAGTCTTTACTTGGTCATATAATGAACTTATAGGAATAAGTCCATGGATATGCCAACATTGTATCTATACAAAGTCCTTCATCAAGCTAAAGAGGTAGTCGTATAGAAGATAGAAGATTGAACTCCAAACTAAAGCAAGTTATCAAATAGGAGGTTTAATAACTTCTCAAAATCAAGTTCATTTATTTGATTATGGATAGAAAATGGGTTAGCACACTCATTATTGTACTCAAGAAAGAAGAGAAATGGAAAGCTTGCATAGATTTTTAGCTGTTGAACATGGTAACCTTTAAGGATCATTTTCGTTGCCATTTGTTGATCAAGTATTTGACATCATAGTAGGGCATTGCCATTACAATTTTTGGATGGTTATAGTGGATATAGCCAAATCTAGATTACACCTAAGGACTAGGCCAAAACCACATTCACAATTTCTTAGGATACTTTTACATACAAAAAGATGTCCTTTGACCTGTGTAATGCCCCCACTACCTTTCAATGATTGGTTCTCTGCATCTTTCAACAAAAAATTGGTTGTGGGGTAGAAATTTTTATAGATGAATTCTACCTATGGTACCACATTTTAGAAAGCCTTAGACCATCTTTATTAAGTGCTTTAACAATGTATGGAGACTAACTTAAAATTCAACTGGTAGAAAAGCCATTTGATGGTATAACAAGGTGTTGTATTGGGGCATAGAATTTTGGAGAAAGAAATTGAGGTGGATCTAGAAAAAGTATGGGTCATCCAAGGAATAACTAGGCAGCTTGAAATAGTAAAAGATGTAAGGTCATTCCTTAGACACATTGGTTATTATCGATGCTTTATCAAGAACTTTTTGAAAATTGGTAGGCCATTGGTTGAACTCATGAATAAGGATGCACCATTTAACTAGACCAAGGTATGTCATTAGCATTCTAGTAGCTAAAACAGAAACTCATAGAAACTCCAATTCTATATGCTCTTAATTGATCTAAGCCATTTCACATCATGATAGATGTATCCAATTATGTTTTGGAGGCCATGCTTATATAATTGGATGATTAGAAATGTTCTTACTATATTCATTGTACAGGTAGAAGCATTGTGGGAGCACAATTAAACTACACTACCACAGAGAAGGAGCTCATGGTGGTGGTATACACTTTAGAAAAATTTAGGTACTATGTGCTTGAATATCAAGTTTTTGTATACAAAAATGAAGGTACCATTAAGTTCCTCATGAACAAGCCAATGGTGAGCCCTCGTGTCATACAATGGCTAGTAATTCTATAGGAGTTCAATCTCACAATGGTGGATAGGAAGGAAACTAAGAATGTGGTTGTTGATCACTTATCTCAGTTACAATGGGATAGCAAAGAGGATGAAGGATCTTTATTTAATCAATTTCTAGATGAACTCCTCTTTGCAAAAGTTGCTGAAGTGCAGAGTCCTTGAGGTTCCAATTAGTACAATGAATTCCTCTTCTATCTACTCACTTAGGAGATGTTGTAGAAATGGAACAACATGGAAAAAATAATAGTTTCTTTACTAAGCCAAACATTACATGAAAATTAGAGGTAATATTTACAAGGTTTGTGTTAATGACTCAGTATGATGGTGTGTACCTGATGCTGATAAACTATGAATCCTTTAAGACGCTCATGATGGATCTCATGGGGACAATTACATAGGGAGGAGAATAGTCATAAAAATTATTATGGTGAGATATTATTAGCCAATAATCTTTAGAGAGACTTGAATTCTCTTGTTCATTTGAACATTTCCAACAAGATGGAGATATGAATGTAAGGATGAAAGAGCCCCAACAATGGATCCAACCATTGGAGTCTTTCAATCTTTGGAGCATTGACTTCATGGGGTCTATCAACCTCATGTCCAACAGAAAGACATACATCATTGTAGTAGTTAACTATTGCATCAAGTAGGGTTAAGCTACTACTATCACTAATTATTAAATTTCCATGGTGGCATGGTTTGTACAACAAAGTGTGGTAAATAGGTATGGCATGAAAAGGCCACTTATTTTTTATAATGGAACTCATTTTAGAGGTGTTACATTTTAGAAATTAATGCAACACTTAAAAAGAATCAATGATCTTGATACTTAATAAACTTGGAATGAACCAAGTGGGATGGACAAGGGTGTAGCTTCAAGGATAATTTTCACCTTCTATACCCAACTTCCTTCTTGAGTTTTATGGGTATTCTCATTAACCATAACATGAAGCATGTGTTTGCATGGTGTGGTTCTTGTGAAAAAAAAATAACATGGGAATTCAAAGCACATCCCTTACACACAATAATGGGCTACAAGCATTAGTTATGGGGTTGGAAAGACATGTTATCCATGCGTGAAGACATGCCTCTAACTAAGGCCCTTCCTATCTTTCTAAGTATTTTTTTCTCCACTTGGAGTGATGGTTGTCCTTTAGGGATGGTCATGAACTCTTGTTGGTTAAACAATTAAAACATGGTAATGCAAAGTCATTGAATGTGGATGGACTTAGTTCTAGTTGAGGATGGGATCGTATTAAATCATTTTAATCATAAGTTTCACAAGGAATTCATGTGATAGGGATGCAAGAATCTCTTACCAATGTCTCTCTCTCATTAGTCTGATCTGATCATCAACCATCTCACTCTCTCCTATGATGGTCAATTAATGTGTTTGTCTTGGTATGTCATAATCCTTTGATGATCTCTCACCTGGATTCAATTTTTAACTTACTAATATTATTAATCATCCTTGGTGCCTATGGGCTCCTTGGGATAAGGACATGCAATGGCATTAATGGTACAAGCCTACTTTGGGGAGGACCCAGCTGCATGCCCCTCTAGTCTTTTCAAGTTAAACTTCCTATACTTTAGTCATTTCCTGTGATCAGTTTTATCACTTCACCATTTGAACGTCTTGTTTTATTTTTTCCTTTGGCATTAATTAATCATCAAACTCCAATCTAACTCCTCATGTAACATATTTAGTCCCTCTTCCACGTTTTACAATCCTTGTATGCTTTTTTGGCTTCCTTTGGGCTCTTGTTTTACTTCCAAACTCTTTCAAAATTCCTCATTTTTACTATGTGAAAAATTGTCCTAAATAGCTACATCAATGCATCCCCATTAATGACACATCCCTGTTGACATAGTAGAAAAATACTATATGTAGGCGTGACACTGAGCTAATTTTTCATCATTTTCTCCTAAATGACAAAGGAGTTTTTGCATTTTTGAGTCCATAGCTCTTTCAAGTGCCATAGCTCTCACATCACTTATCCAATTCACCTCATTCTTTGATCTTCTAGCTACCAAAAGTACTCTTTATGTTGTGGGAGCCATAAATCTTTAATTTTTTTAAGAACATTTTTCTAAATCCCTGAGGTTTACTTATTAAAATAATATTAAAGTACTAATCCTAAATGGGTTAAACCTCACAAAAAAAACTTTGGTAGCTAATTATCAAAATAATATTAGAATAATAAGCCTACCAAGATCACAAACAAACCTAAGTGTAACACAAGATAATAAGAAAGATATCAAAAGAACTAAGGGTTATAAACTAAAACACTAATTTGGGGTTATGTTTGTGATTGCAGATGACACCAAAAATAAGAGCACTAGAAGGAGGACCTTCCCAGCCTAGGGAAAAGTGACCAAGGGAAGGAAGGAACCAGTAACAACTATAGTAGCCCCAAGAGTAAGAGCCTGAGGCAACACATGTAATGAGACCTCTTCAAGAGGAGCTCAAGGTGGAATCTATTTGACAGATTCCCACTAATAAGATCAACCAATCTAGGTAAGATGAAGCTCCTAGGCTGAGGCCTAACCTTGAAGTTATACTAATGGAGGACTGCTTGAAAAGAATTGAAACCAAGGAGGTTTAGAATTCTATTCATTAGGAACTAAAATTTAAATCCTTCCTAGAGTTGACACTAGAGAAATTTTGCATCCAATTATAGGGATCTCCCATGTGGCCCATTCTCTTCTCCAGTGGAGAATGGTACATGGAAGAGACCTACCTATTTTGGAACAATCGACAAGTAGATGCATATATCAAAGTGAAGGACATCAAAGTCTCCTACTCAGTTGAGGCCATCATAGAGGTCCTTAGTTTGCTTAACACTAGGGAAATCTTAGCAGAAATCTCAACCTAAGCATATTCAAAAGCTAAGAAAGAGTGGGTCTAGTATTACTATGGAGTGAATCATTAGGATCATGGTACAATCACAAAGGCAAAGCATACCTGTTTTAAGATCGTAGCCTATCACCTAAATCTCACGATGAGGCCAAGTAAGGTAACAACCTTCTCCACCTGCGCATGCGTCACTCTAACAAGAAAGTTCCTTGTCAATCTTCAACAACTTATTTATTTGGAGAAAAAGAATTGCTTTAATGAGAATGAAAAAGGAAAGAAGACACTCCCATTTCCATGTCTAATCAGAAAAGTATGCAAAAGGGGAGGCATAGCACGCTATGCCGATGATGTAGTTTGACATGCTCCTATTGCATCTTGGTAGGAAATAATGAAGTACAAGGAAACAACAAAACTTTAGGAAGAGGAGAAGCCAACACCACCACCACCACCTATAGGAGAAAATATACTAGAGGCACTTATAGCTATAGAAAGGCTTTGAAAACTCCATGTGTAGTAGTTCCAGAAAAAAAAGGCTTAATAGGTAATGGGGGACCATTAATTTACCATTTAGTCCTAAGCCATCTTGATGAGATCACAAGGATCATTAGTTGGTTGGACCAAGAAACTAAACTGCTGTTTGTAGCACAAAGGAATCAAGCGCTTGTAAGGACCTATCCTAGTGATTAAAAAGTTGTGGTATCCATCCTTGGACAAGAATTTCCTAAAATTTCTGAGAATGCTGCAATTTTCTTGGTATGCTTAGAGGAAGATGAGGGGGTAACTGTTCTAATGATGTAGCATAGCAGACAAGAGATATTAGAAGAGGTAATGGTTGAACTCCTATAGCATCCATACCAGAAATTTCCATGTTGGTAGATATTCAAACATCCATAGGAGTAGGGAGCAATTAGTTAAGCACTGCCTAGTATAAAGAAGTGTTGGAACAACTAGTCGAAACTCGACAACTGCTTCTAGAGATCTTTGTTCTTCTGGATGAAATCACTAGTACCCAGTCAAGGCTTCTTTATACAAAGGAAAAACTCCTCATTTCTAACAACCAACTAAATATAGCCACCACTAGGAATCAATAGTTAGCTACCAAGGTTGTAGAGTTGCATGCCTATTTCTCCAACCCTACCATTCTCAACCTAGAAATCACAAGGAATAAAGCTTTCCAACAGCTTTAACACTGAATAAGAGAACTTGAGAATGCAAAGGAGGAATCTACCTTTGAAGAATCCTTGTCATAGGACATGGCCTTCAACACTAATAAATATCTATCATAGGTCTATAAAGAAAACTTGGTCCTCACTAAAAATGTTAATGTCTTGTGAAATATTGAAACAACCAAAGGACTAGATGATCAAAAAATTTTTAGCAATAGTTGGAGTAGTTAGCCAAGGTGAACCTTAAATTGAGGAGGTTAATAGAAAAATATAGGAATCTTTTGATGGAGGAGGTCAAAGCAGTTTGTTAAAAAGTAGCCATTGAGGTAGCCACTAAGAAGAATTAGGCTCTAAAATTTAAACAAGTTAAGAATCATTGTAGGGACTACGTTTGACTTCTCAAGGAGTTGAATGAAAAAGAAATCCAATTAGCCAAGATGAAGATGAGTTAGGCTTTCTAGTAACTTTGGAAAAGAGGTAATGTATGATAACCCATATTTGATGGGTTAAATGTGTATAACAAAGTAGAAATCTACCTTAAAGAGTTTCCAATTGAATTGATGATAGAGTACATGGAGCTTGCCAAAATTTGTTATGCAAACTTAACTAGGTTAATAGTAGGGAGGTCAAGAACTAAACTAGAGAAATAAGTGGTTGGTTCCTACTTGTATGAGGTGGAATTCAAACATCACAAAGAGACCAAGAAATAGTTAGAGACAACCAACATCAATCTTGAAGTTCTCAGTAGCATATTCACTAATCAATAATCTATTGTTGAAAATCTGGTTAGAAGGATGAAAAACTATCATGAACTATAGAACCTAGTAAATATGTTTGACATTGAGTGCAAAAAATTTGTAACATGATTCATCAACACCAAGGAGTTATTTCCTACGATGCCATGCCCATGGGATATCCTTGTGCCAACCCACATTGGTGAAGTCACATGGATTGCATATGATCCACATGGAAAAAAGAAGAAGATGAAAGAAATATTGGATGCTTTCAAACTTCCTCCAGCAATAGTAGTAGTAGCATGTCAACCTCAGCCATCTCTACTATCGTAAGCTCCAAAACCTACTGAGGGACCTTTAGCACCATAGGAGCCTCCACCTCCAAGCATTGTTTGAGAATTTTTCCTATCTTTAGCAACTTAGGAGTAGCTTCTAAAGGTTTTGTAAAGTGTCTAGTTTTGTTATGATTGACACTAATTTTGTAATTTTGTACAATCTGACACTTAGAGTAGGTCAGTCAGTGAATCTATTTGTTTTTATGTTAATAAATTCCATACTTCCCCAAATTTTATAAAAAGCTCAATCCTACTTTTGTTCACTCAAGCATGAGTTTTCACGCAGTCATGAGGGTATGATGAGTTTTCATAAATAGGATACATCAATAGGCATGCATCGATGTAGCCCTATTGTAACATCCTTATTCCCAAATGGTGCTACTACATAATAAAGATAATATCTCTTCATGACTAATTATAAGATTAGTATAACAAGACTTGAAAGGAAAGTGTAATTAAGACTTGAAAGGGCATGTTGTAATAGTAGATGTGTCTCTTGAGATGACCTTTGGGGTTTGACCTAAGGCATTTATATCTAAACATTAGAGGTCATGCTAGCATGGATTTGTAGAGCTAGTAAAGATGAGTAATGGATGCCAAGTGAAGTAGGAAAGTAAAAGGATTGGCCATTCCTTCTAGTTAGTGATGAGCCTATTTATGGTGGCACTAATAGATTGCCTCTTAGGGATAGATATTGAAGAAAGAAAATCCCAAGGAACACTCTCAGAGCATGATCTAGATACTCTATTCCACATCAATAAAGCATTCATCTCTTTTTCCTTTTGCATTTTCTCTATTATTTTCCTTATGCTTAACATTGAATGTTACATATATTTGATGTTTGTTGTGTTATCTTCTCATGCATAATGTCTAATATAGTGTAATTTGATGTTTTCCATGACATTTGGGGATGGAATGTTACACCTGTTGACATAGTCCTATCGATGCATGGTGATATACATCGATGCAAATGCATCAACACTAACATAGGCAAAGCTTATATAAATGTATGCATCAATCACATTTATGGCATCTTGGGTCCATAGCATAGCAAATTTCTTGTAGTTTGATTTCTTTAGAGTTAAAATATTTCCTGTTAGAGTACCTATAGTGTGAATTAAAGGGATTGTGTAGATCTTTATTCAAACATCATGTACCTAAACACATAGGGATGAATGATAATAAAGACAAGATTTCTGATATTCATTACATGACTTGGATTAGTTTGATCTTTCTTACTTGCACTTTACCTTTAATAAATTTTACTTTTATGGTTTAATTAGCTAAAATACTTAATCATAAAAACATAAATACAACTACTTTGACCACAACATATGTGGATTGCCACTTGGTAATCAAGTAGCATTAATACTAGTTCAAGATATGTATGATAGCTGGAAATGACTACTTATGTTAGGATAGTTAGTCACTAGAGTAATTGAGTAGTTATATAGTTAATTATTAAAACTTCATTTATTCACCTAGATCTTAAGATAAGAAAATATGAATAAAATGCTTACCAAAATAGAGATGATAAGTCTGAACTCATATTTAACCATACACACTAGAAATATATGTGTGAGTTAGGAAGAGAATCATCATACCCTCCCTTGACTCACTATCTAGGACTATGAGCAAACTTTGGAACTAAGTGTACAAAATTTGATCAAACTAGTACACGCTTGTGATTTGTATGGTTAGGCATAGGGGATACCCATTTCTCATCACTCCCTATTTCTTTATCTACATATACACTTTTATTCTCCTTTAATAGCTTGTAGTACTCTCTTTTATACTACCACTTATTAGTTTGATGTTTTCTTCCCCAGCTCTCTCATGTTGCTATTGAATTTCTTAAACTAGTCATTAAGCACGTCATCACCAAGGATGATCACTTTTTCTCCATCAATGTCCTTTGGAATTCCACAGCTCTATTTCTTTATATCCAATATGAGTGGGAAGCAAGGTTGTTTCTAACCATTTGCTGCCTTGGATCTCTACTTCCAATAGCTTCACTTGGTTTGACAACATCTTTATTTTCCTTTCATGCTCCTTTGTATCTTTTTGAACTTTCTCCAATGAATTTAGAACTATGGCATTGATCAACATTATCAATAGCAATATTCTCTACTACTACATTAACATTTACTGTTGAATCATGAAAAGTAACCTGATTCTTATCTAACTTAATCTTTATCTCTGCATGGAAAATAGGAGAACTTCATATTTCTACCTATAACATTGAATTATTTGGTAGTAATTATGTTTCTAACTTACCTTCTTCTAAATACATTAACTTCAAATTTGTCTTCATATTCTTTGCCAAGCCTTCCAACATCATATGCTTGTCTCTCACACAAGCACAAATTTTTCTTTTCATCTTTGACAAAGAGAAGAAAATGGTGAAGTCTCTTTAATGTCAAAATAATTAACGTATGAACTTTGATGAAACATCATTCACACTTGCCATGTGACATGGAAAGGTTGGAACTTGTTATCTTCTTGATCCATTCACAAATGTCTATATTGCTCAAAACTAGTTTACTAGTTAGTGGAGTGACATCTGCTAGAGGTGGAGGAGGGATCTTGAGCTTTGGTAGTTCATCCTTTTCTTTATTCCTAATCTTCTATTTTCATGACCTATTTCATTGCAGTTTAAATCAAAGAGGGTAGAAAAAGGCATACTTTCTTCATTTCCTTTATTTTCCTCTAATGAAAATAAGTCATGCAAGAAATCTATTTCCTATTGACTCATACCTTCCTTTTGACCTTCAAGAATTGAAGGAAGACTAGAATGTAGCATTGTTGCTTCATGTTCTAGTGCTCTTCTTGCTTGAGTAGGTTCTATAGTAAAAATAACCAAGCATTAACATTACATCATTCTCTAATAACACTAAAACTAAAAACTATATTACATCAAAGATACTTCATGTCAAAATTACAAAATCCACAAAAATACTTACTTATTTGTGCCTTCAACTACTCTTAGGAGACCTTGACTTCTAGAGTCTTCTAGAAGATTTTTTCATAAAGAGGTTTCCTTTTTCTTGATGCTCTTTATTTTCCATAGTTTTGGAGGTGATCTCAAAACTCCCTTCATTTCCTTCTTTCACGTAATCACTTATTTTGTTTTGAGGTTCTTCAATGTTGTTAGATACTAAGGACCCAACCTCTTCTTTAGTCTTTAAAGCTGATGTGAAAGGACCATCACCTCTAATGCTATAGGTGGACATTAGACTTTCCAAGTGTTGACATAATGGGTGCATGAAATCTACCTATAAAGCAATGTCAGCTTGCTTTTCTCCTCCATCGGCAAACAACATTTCCACAACTTTTATTAAACTAGAATAAAAGCTAAAATTGACCCTTTTATTTACTATTATTTTATTTCCTTCTCATCCTCCAAGGATAGCTTCTCCATCTCTTCCACTACCCCTTGATAAATTACTAGTGCCCACTTGGTTATCCTTTTTTAGATCATCATCCCATACAACCTATGCAATTACTTAGGGGCTAGCTCCCATGTTTGTCCTCTCTTAATATAGAAGATTCACTGAAAGAATAAAGGGAATAACTTATTTAACTATTCATTGCTCCCTTTATGGGTGTTAATATCTTTCATCTTCTTTGAGCTAATCCATTCTTCCATGATTGGTAGTTCCATTGAATCTAGCTTTGAATTGTTAATCTTTATTTTCCACTCAAGGAGCCCTAAAAATCGCAAATAATGATCACTTGTTTCTGGTCTACTCACATCATAAAAATTACCTTTTCTACTAAATTTCTCTTTATTAGGCCTACATACTCTATTGCACTAGGGTAGGGGTGCTTTAAGCGTAAATCATACAAAATTTGTGTCGTGTCAAAGTTTCCAAAATACATCAACCCTTCTCCCTCAAAAGCCATTTTTTTGCACTTTATGTCTCAGTAGTGGATTCATTTCAAATCGTCAATCGCTCCCCTGACGTTAATAAAATTGGCATCACAAATGCTTACCTGAGCTGTAAGTAAGCATAAATTACCGTTAGCTAATATTTCTTTTTTCTAACTTCCAAAATAATAAAATACATTTAAAAACTAGTTTCTAATTGTCCTTTAGCCCCATGATGATCCTTGGACCCTTTGACCACTCCATTTTCTCTCCATGGACTTCATTCCATAATGGTTAAAGCCACTCTTTATTATTATACTTATTCCCTAACTTATGTAGGTTTAACCACTTATACTATGTATTGAAATGGAACATCACAAGAGGTTTTTAGTTTTGATGTTGCAAGAGATATTGTAGCAAGTTTTTCAAAAATGCCAAATGATTAGGATTTTGCACATTTGGATTATTGAACCTATACAACCAACTTCAAGATTAGTTCCTTTTAGGTAATAAAAGGTGTGATTTTCTTAGCTTTTAAATTCTAACCCACCTCTTAAGAAAAATCTAAGTGCCTAGTAGGTTAGACATTACCTTAAAAATCTAGATTCTCAGTAGCAATGTGTTATTGACACTAAATTCTCAATATTCCCTTTACTCCCATAGCTTGTCTAAGCATTTCCTATATCCTAGGATGTCCTTGGACAACTCCTTGATGTTAAATCGCAACAAAAAGATTATTGTTGTGAGTTCAATAGAGAATCTAGGAAGGATTGTCTCTAGAGCCAACATAATCACTTCTTCATCGATCTTGGTCCAAATCATCATATGGAAGTGTATGATGCAAAATGTTAGAAATTCCACAACACCCTTCCTTGTCCATAGTTTGGATAGCACTAGTGTATTGTCGTGAAATAGAGGCGTGGATAGAATTGGACTTGTGTTTTGCTACTTGTTCTATAGGATGCTTCTTTCATCCATAAGAAAGAAGTACATAAGCTTGATTACAAGGAGCCTAGATACTGCAACATCCCTAAAACAACACAAATAGATAGTTATGATGTCATAAATACAATCTCATGTCAAAATATTGACTAAAAGTAAACAAATATTTCCATCACATCAATCTTACAATGAAACTACCTCGAGTTTTCTATGTAGTACATCAACTTCTACTTCATCACTTTAATGTCTAACATTGAATACATAACTTTGATCCAAGCTATCACTTTCATACTTAGTGCAAGTGTTTGGTAGAAGCACATACGTCAAAGCCTTTTCTTTTCTTTACTTCATACTATAGTTTTTATGTTTCACGTTGATGCAAATTGACATGAAACATCAAAAATAAAATAAGATGTTTGGCAAAAATGGCTACAACTCTAATATTTTATGTTAGTTGCTTTAAGGTAGAGTGGGACTATGTTTTCTATATGATGTTCAACAAAAACTAGTCTCACATTAAGATCTTTGATGTTTCATGTCAGAAAGAACTTTTGATGTGTGCAATCATTCTATCTTTTCTTGATACTTAGCACTTGGTGAATGTACTCTTACTTTGAAACCTCATGTCTTATTCTTCTCACTTGGTGTTATTTGCAAAAAAATGCCAAACTAACATTTTCTTAAGATTTTCCAACAACAGTTGCAAACCTACTCATGAAAGCATCGATTCTACTATATTTTCACTAATGCTATTTAATGCATTTGATAGATTTAGCATAGAATAATACAAAATTGCAAACTTCATTGCCCTAAGTACACCATCACTCAACACATTATAATAGTGATGTTAAATATGCAATTTTACTTAATTTCATCATAACATTTTTTCAAAACCTATATTTTGATGCATTTTTAGTATATCTATGAGATAAATTGCAAAATCAATGCATGAATTTAATTTCTTATTGCAAATATGAAAAAAATTCCTAAAAACCCTTAAAACTCAAGCTACGCAATGGGGTTCTCAATCCTCATGAAAAAATTAAATTAAAAGCTTAATATAAGCATTAAAACTTATCTAAATTATTACATGACCTCAAATTTAAACTTATCATAGGATCTAGCTAGTAAAATCTTCCAAATATTTAAAATTTAAGAACCATTGACATGGTAGAATACCATGGTAATAATAAAACTTGGTAAAACTCCTACCAAAACTTTGCATAACTTACATCTAAGCTCTAGAAGGAAGTCATTTGGGTTGATACAATCCCCTGTTGCTAGTGAACTTCCTCTAGTTCCTTGCCGATTGTTGTTGTCACTTGCCATGATGTTTTTGAAATTTGCTTTGGTGTCACTTTCGATTTCTCATGCATTAATTCTTAAATGTGTTTGATGTAAATGAAAGCTTTTGTGTGTAACTTTTTCCCTTGCCATTACTTTTATAGCTTTGAAACAATGAACACTCTAGGAATTTTTACATCCATTCACTTTTAATGTTGTTTAGATTAGCTTTTGACATTTTATCTCATATGGAAATTTTGAATTTTTGATTTGGCATATGTGAACATGGCTACCTATCTAGAGTCTTTGCTTCAAATTCTAATCTTGAATCACCCTATAAGGTAGGTACTTAGGACTCTAGATTCCTCTTTTCTTGACTTAATGTTAAACACAACTTCTCTTATATTCTCTTTAGACATTACTAAGGATAAACTTCTACCTTAGTCAGACCTCTTCTTTCTTAATCAAGAGCCTCTTTTGACAAATGATCAACTACTCGAAGTTTTAGTGCTAATTCATAAGGATGAACAAATAACTCTTTAACTTAGTGTTCTCCTTTCCAAAAACCTTTGGAAGTTTATCCTAGCTATTTTGCAAAAGCATTTAATTGCTTTCACTTAGGGATACAAAGATATGCCTAGTCTAGACCAAAAGCTGGTTCAACACAACATCATCTTGAAAGAAGATTCTAAACCTATCAAGAAAAATATTAGGAAAATTCATTGTACTATACCTCTTACTATAAAAGAAGAGATAACTAAACTCTACAATGTTGGAGTAATCCATCTTATCGACTATTTTGATTGAGTTTCTAACATGGTTATAGTTCTAAAAAAGAATGGTGACATTCACATATGCATTGACTTTTGAAACCTTACTAACATTGATTAGCTTATTGATTCTATAGGTTGTCATGCTCTTATATCCTTCATGGATGAGTTTTATGGTTTAAACCAAATCTAGATAAATCCAAAGCACTAGCAATATAACATAGTTATGACTTGGTGAAAATTTTGCTACACTAAAATGTTCTTTGGGCTCAAGAATATTGTAGCTACTTATCAATGAGCTATGACTTTCATCTTTAATGATTGATGCTCAAAATAGTTAATGATTACGTTGATGATTTGACCATCATATCTACCTTAGCAATTGATCATGATTGTAAGTTAGACCAAGTTCTAACTTATTGTAACAACTTTAACCAAAATATTAATCCAAAGAAATATATTTTTGGGGTTCTTCCAAGCAAGATGTTAGTTTATCTTATTTTTCAAGATAATATAGTGGTTAACCCTGATAAGGTTATGACTATTCTAAATCTCACACCTTCTAGAGATATTCAAGATATGCATATTCTACAAAGTAATGTTCAATCAATCTACCACTTTATTTCCAATCTTACTGATTACCTTTATCCTTTAACTCATTTACTTCATAAATCTACTTCTTTTATCTAGGATGAAGAGTATCAAAAGGCCTTTGATTCCATTAAAGAAGCCTTAACCACTCTTCCCATTCTTCAACCTCCACAATTTGATTAACCATTCTACATTTACCTTTCTAAATATAATTATTCTATATCCATCATGCTCTCTTAAAGGTTAGAAAATGAAGCTAATCTTCTCATTTACTACATACATAATCATTTCTTAGACTGTGAGACTAGATACTTTGACATTGAGAAGTTTTGTCTAAGTTTTGTCCTTACCCTTAAAAGGTGGAGACACTATCTTCTCAATGCTAAGGTCTTTGTTAACTAAAAAGTTAACATCTTTAAGATCATTTCGAACAACCCTTAGTTAGCTTATTAAAAGACCTTTCTTATTAACTTTGATCATTATTTTCTATTACAACACTCAATCAAAGGATAAGCTATAGTTAATCTCATTTCTTCATTTGAAAAGATTGACATTATTCATTACTTACATGTTGATGCTAAGGATTTGAACATTTTCCTTTACTTTAATGAAACAAAAGCTTCCTTCAAATCTGTTGTAGCATGTGTTCTTATCCTTTCTATTAAAAAAGTTCTTTATCAAGCTTACATGCTTGATTATTCTTCAATCAATAACATAATTGGAATGAGACATTATTACTATCTATGATGACTCTTAGCTTATCATAAATCAAGTTAATGGTGACTATGATTGTAAGGATCCTCATTTAGTTCCTTACTTACAACTGACTAAAGAACTTATCTTTTGTTTCTATGCTCATACTTTGAGCCATATCCCATGTTCTAAAAACATGCTAGCTGATGCATTGATAACCTTTTCCATCCTTGGTGATCCTTTTGCTATGCAATATCAACTTGTATAATTACTTTTATTGACATCTATTAAGCAATTCCCTAACATATTGGTAAGTTTTATTAATATGAAAGATGATAATTAGTAGTATGTTGATATTCTTCATTACCTCACAACTTAGAAAACCCCTAGTTATCTCACACCTACTTAAAAGTATGCCTTACACAAACATAGTTGACATATTTTATTAGTGAATATCAATATCTTTTTTCAAGTTTTTCTACAGGTGTTCTTCTACGTTAGCTTAGTCCTATAGAGTCTAAGATAGACCTTGAGTAGGTTCACTTAAGAGTTTGTGGTGAACACCTAGGTTTATGCTTCCTAGTTTCTTGCATCATTTCTTTAGGCTATTAATGGTTAACCTTAGCAAAAGATGTCTATCACCTAGTCAAGACACATAATAGTTTTCAAAGGCATGGATCTATTATTTATGTATCTTTTGTAATGATCGAAAATATCAATGGCTAGAACACCAAGGTCCACGGGTGCACAACCTAATCCTGAATCCACACAAGGGGGTACTAGAGACAGAGATGGGGTGTCCTGGATCATTTGGTCGATCAAACAAGGACTTACCAGATGCAACGAGGGTGCATTGTGGTTAGTAGCAATGCTAATGTGAAATGATCCTAAGGGTGTAGGTGGTGTTTGTAGTGTTTATGGTGTCAATGGTGTCAACGGTGTCAGTGGGGTCAAGGGTAATTACAAGTTCCTGAGGGGGCAAGTGTAGTCAGGGGTTTCAGCAAGGTAGGCAGTGTTGACACGTAAGGACCACTGTCTGAGTGTAGTTTAAGCCTGTTTATGTAGTAGGATGGTGAAAAATACAAGTAAAATGTAGAGAGTACAATGAAATAGTGAAAACAAAGTGGAGTACCACCCCAAATGGGGTTGAGCATACTTAAACACCAAAAGGGGGTTAGAAGGTATGTGGTGTATAGTAGGCACAAGTGGATAGTGTAGTCACAGTCTCTGGGCTACCTAACTATGAAGACTAGTGTTTCATCGAGGTGCCTGCATCTACTACATTGGCTACTACGATGTATTACTAGATTCAATGTTCCACTAGTGGTTTATCACTTTACTTGTTCATTGGTTTGCCACTATGCCTTTGGTTTTCTCCCAGCATTCCTTAGATTTTCCAACCTTGAAAACTTTCAGGGCACATGTATTTATAGATTTGAGGCCATTCTAGAGTGCACGTTGCTAGTTTAAAGCCATTTTGGGTTGTGATGATAATTTAAGGCCATTTCGAAGTGCACGTTGCTAGTTTAAAGCCATTTTAGGTTGCAATGATAGTTTAAGGCCATTCCGGGCAATGGTGATAGTTTAAGGTCATTCCAAGCTACAACGATAGTTTAAGATCATTCTGCATCATGTGTTGCTAGTTTAAGGCCATTTCTGGTTGCAACAATAGTTTAAGACCATTCCAAGCCATGTGTTGCTAGTTTAATGCCATTCCAGGCCATGGAGATAGTTAGTTTAAGGGTAATAGTTTAAGCCAATTCTGGGTTATAGGGATAGAATTGAAAGTGATAGTTTTAGGCCATTCCAAGCTATAACAATAGTTTAAGGCCATTACAGGCCTATTTCTATCTCTCTTTTTTGTGATTTTTTCTTTTATGATTTTTATGCATTTTTAATGTTTTTCATGCATTAATGAAGTGTAAACAAAGTGAGCAAATGTGTAAACAAAGTAGATGAAGGCATGAACAAAGTAGGTAAATGCATAAACTAAGAAAACCAATGCATAATCTAAGTGATCAAGCTAAATGCAAATAACATACTACAATGCTAATCTAATGCAAAAAAAAAATGCAACATAAGCATAGAGTAAAATACAGGGTGCGTAGAAGTGAATAGTAGGTAAGCATCTAACACATTTTGGACTAAGGGGGTACCTTAGTTATGTAGTTGCTTCCTAACCTAGTGTGGGTTAGGAGGCATGTAGGGTCTCAACTACACTATCAGATAGTCCCCTTGATCCTATCTTGCTATGTTAAAGGGAAACTCTCCCCAAAGGGCATCCTCTGAGAGGTTATTGGCTTCTATGGTCTTTTTGGATGTGTCTAACTCAACCTTTGACCCTTGTTCCATATCTATGTTGTTGATGGCCAAAGGGGCAACATTATCACCATGGATGATAACTTCACCACCTTCATACGAGAGGTGGATCTCTTGATGAATTGGAGAGGAGACAGCTTGTAATTGGGCCAACTAAGGTTTTCCCAATATTAGGTTGAAGCCTGGCATCTCTTCTATGATAATGAACTTAGCAGTGCTAGGGAATTACTCCACTGCTACAAAAGCTATAGTAATAGTGCCCTTGACAATAATGTGTGACCCATTGAGGGATTTCAAGCACATGGTTTTTGTTCACCTAATTTGATCTGTGAGGCCTAGGTTATCTACAACAATGTATGGTATTAGGTTTGCTACTACTCCATCATTAATGTACACTCTACAAATTTTGGATTGTCCAACATGTATAGTAATAAACATAGGAGCTGTTATGACGTTGCCCCTCTTGGGATTAACCTTGATTACTTCATCATGAAATGCTAAGGATGTTGGACTCAATTCATGTGGTGCAGGGGATAGCATCACTGCATGGATTGAGGTCTCGTTTGTAGGGATGTCCTCTGTAACATGGATGAAGGTCAACATTTGCACTAGTGCTTTGCAGTGGGCAAATGAGGTCATGATCAAGTTGTACAAGCTCAACGTTGTATTTTTCTATTTGAGTGCTTATTTGACCTAAGCTAATGAATCCACAAAGTCTTTACCATCAACCATGTTTTTTTTGGCCTTGACTTCTTCCATGTGGCCTAAGAGATGGATTTCTCATGGAGGTGACTTAGGCTTTGTTTTCTTGGCTTGCTCAGGGGCCTCAGTGCTCCCTTGTGATTTGCTCATTGTGGCTTCTTTAGTTTTTTTGGTCATAGGGACTATAGATATAGGTATTGGCTTTGGTAGACCCAGTACTCTTTACTCTCATTGTTGCATAACAATTCCATATGCAAGATGCTTGTTGGATCTATTGTGTTGCCACCTCAAGGGCTTGCTAATGTTGCTAGCAAGTTTGACCCTTGGAAAGGAAGGGACCGATGCATTGGCTACCATTAGGCTTTAGATAGGTGAGGGGCTAGCATGTTGTGACAACTTGATGATGAGAGTGGTTGTGCGATTGTTGTTGATGTGACATGCTAGGGGACCCTAACTATGAAGGGTGTTGTGGATGCTTGAGATGGAACTCTAATAAGAAAAGGGGACCTCAAACTTGTGGGGGCCAAGGGGACCCTCTCACTACCAGAGAGCATCTAGACCATGAATGACTACTATACTAGTTCTAGATCATCATCAACATTGATAGCATTTATGGCATACCTAGGATTTTCTATGTTTAGAGAGTCATTGTACCCCCTCATGGACTAGTTTTATGGCCTAAATAGGTTTATAGTATTGAGCACCAGCTTACCTCCATTGATCATCCTTTGTAGGTCATCTTGAAAATCTAGACAAAATTTTGTGCTATGGTTAGACAACTGGTGGTAATTGAGAAACCTACACTAAAGGGCCCTGGATCTTCTACCTATGCTAAGTAGAAAGTAAAGAAAAATAAACTCTCTTAATCTGCTAATCTTCAATCNTAAAGTAAAGAAAAATAAACTCTCTTAATCTGCTAATCTTCAATCTATTATCATGAGTATGTGCTGCTACAAATATATAAAGTTGGATTCTTCCAACAACATTCAAGGATGAGACAATCATGGATATAGATAAACATGAATATGGATAAGCATGGACAACTAGTGTGCCGACCGAAATCGTCGGTGCAAGGCTTGAACGTGACGGGCACCAACGGGGATGCGGACGAGCACAGTTGACCCTGCCTCCGCTTGAGGGCAAGCTGGAAAGGACGAAGGCAGAGTGCCTCGAATGGTCCGCACACGGATCAAACGAGGACTTCCCCGAGCGCCGCCGAAGCGTTATACGCTGGGTTAGACGTAAACAGGGCGTAAGCAACGAATCGGGCGTACACGGCGTAAACGGCGTAAACAGAAGTGACTATGAAGCAGGCGTGTGT
>MNCI01025442.1:140788-168923 GCA_015680685.1 Gnetum montanum
TGCTATAAATATATAAAGTTGGATTCTTCCAACAACATTCAAGGATGAGACAATCATGGATATAGATAAACATGAATATGGATAAGCATGGACAAATAGGATCTCATCTTATTCAGAAAAGATAGAAGGATGAGATCAAACTCCTAAAAATGTGGAATGTCTACACATCATCTTCCACAGTAATGGAAAAATCAGTTCAGCCTAAAGTTTCTTAGGACTAGGGGCTTGTTTGGTGCCACCAAAGTGGAATTTCTTAGTATCTCATAGTATTTATCATGCTTTTTGTGGGCATATTTAGACATTTGTTTGTATTGGATGCATCCAGCTTTTAGTAGTTGATCTAGTAGCTCTAAAGGCTTTCGTGGCAATGGGGTATACTTAGAGCGATCCTTACACTCAAAGTTGGACCTGTGAACAACTTGTACTATGGCCACCAAGGATGTAGGCTAGTTAATTACTTTAGCACTAGGGTTGGTAGCTTTGTTGTTAGCTAGGGCTCTGGGCTACTTAGCCTTCTACCCTTGGTTGGTTGCTTTGGCTTCTTTGGCTATAGTTGCCACCGTTGAGTTCTATTTTCCTTTGTCTTTGTCTCTCCTTGCATGTTGGCTCTTATAGGCCACATAGGCCAGGTCCTTGCTAGCTTCTACCACGTCTTCTATGCTTTTGGTTTGAGTGAAATCTTGGCTTAGGGATTGTGGGCTAAAGTAATATAATTTTTACTTTATAAAGTCATTGATTGCCCCCTTGAAAATGACTAGGAGATTTGCTTCAACTATTGGCTCTCATATTTCATTTAGTGAGGCACTCTAGTGTTGAATGAACTTCTACATGGGCTCTAGGTTGCCCTACTTGACTTGCATTAGCTGGTTTAAGGTTGCCTCTAGCTTCAAATTGTATATGAGGTGTGTCATGAATTGGCTCAAGAGGTCCTTCAAAGAGGAGATAGAGCCTCTGGGTAGTGCCCAATTCTAATCTAATTCTTTGCTAGTCAGTGACATGGTGAACATGCACATGATGGCATGTAGCCATGTGTGCAATAGCAGGCACTCTAACCTAAATATGATCATATGCGCATGGGATCTCCCTCACCATTATATTTGATGAATTTGGGTTAGAGGGAGATCCATAGGACTTAGGACTTATAGGGTTGTCCTAGTAGAAGTCCACCACTTTAATAGTTTTAGACAAGGTGGCTCTAAGTTGCTTCACCTCTTCTATCAAACTTTAGATCATCCGAAACACCTGGTCTAAGTTTTGAGATGCTCCAGCTAGTTATGCTAGTTGTATGGCCCATGGCCTGGTGGCAGGTTTTAGAACCATGTGATGTACTTGATGCATTGGTTGTGCTATGGGGGTAGTGATTAGGGTAAGCAACATGCACTTGGGTTGGGTTGACACCTGGGGCACCAAGTGCTTGAGTCATTTGGGGCCTAGAGATAGGCCTTGCATGGATGTATGGTTGAGCTAATATAGTTACTATGGGTAGATATGGATGAATGGGTTGTGATGATGCCACGAAGGGAAAATCGAGGGAAGCTAATGCGTCATAATGTGTGTGTTGGTTTTGATGCATTGCTATTATGGACATTGATGTAGGCCTAGCAAGGTGAGAAGGTGATGCCAGTGCTATGATCGTCTCAAAGAGAACAAGTGAAATAGATCAAGGAGAAGCCAAACTAGGAATCACTCATTGGAAGATGGTGTGGATAGAGCCCTCATGCTCTGAGCAAGCTTTGAGCTCATCCTCTTCATCCTGAACGACTTCCTCATAGTCCATTCCTATGTCACACTCACCTATTCAAATGAGTTAGGCTAGTAGCCAATGGTAGGGCTCCATGAGTAGGATGATATCGAATAAGAAGGGAATGTACTCCTACTCATCCTAATGAATCAATTTGTAGTTTTGTTTTACCTCCATGTTGGGGTGGTCTATAGATAACCCTACTCAAATCTCTGCACATATAAAGTTGTATTTCTCATTGCTTAGCATAGTGTATTTTGGATCTTCACCATGTAACCTAAGGAATTGCCTTCATCTTGCCATTACAAGACTCCCAGGGTCATCAATCTTGGTCTCCTATTGGATGGGCAAGATGTCAAGTGCATTTAAGATTGACACCAAAGGTTAATTTAGGTTCATGGTCATAGATCAAGTTGAAAGAGGGGACTACAAGGGTTTTTGGTCATGAAACACTATGGATTATGCTGAAACTAGCCTTGTCCTAGCTAACACCACTAAATACACTCTCCACATTGGAGAGTAGACTATGCTAACTTTGCTCTCCACACTATAGAGTGAACTACACTAACTACACTCTTCACGTTGGAGAGCGAACTACGTTGGCTACACTGGAGATGACTACGCTCTAGCTGAAAATGACAAGTCTTGAGTAGGTAGTGAGAATGAGTGCAATTTGGGCTGCTATGTGGGGTCCCAATGGGATCAACTATGAGGTCTAATCTACATCAATAGGTTAGTAGAAAATGCCTACATTGACCTAAGATCTAGCTACTATGGCACACGCAGCAGGTCCACAAGGACATTATGGTCTACTCTGGCTTGAAGTCAGCAACTGTGATGTAGAGAGCACATGAGACAACCACAAAAAAGGTCCAAAAAAGTGGTTTGGCACTCTTTATAGCACTAAAAACTGTAATAACCAAAAACATTGATGGCTAGAACACTAAGGTCCACAAGTGCATAGCCTAACCTTGAATCCATGCAAGGGCCTATTAGTGGTAGAGACAGGGTGCCCTAGATGATCTGGTTAATTGAATAGAGACTCACTGGATGCAATGGGGGTGTAGTGTGGTTAGCTACAGTGCTGATGCAAGATGATGTTAATGGTGTAAGTGATGTTTGCAGTGTTCATGGTGTTTATGGTGTCAATGATGTCAGCAGTGTCAATGGGGATCGAGTGTAGTAACAGATGCACGAGGGGGAAAGCATAGTTAGGGGTTTTAGCAAGGTAGGTGATGTTGACATGCAAGGACCATCACCTAAGTGTAGCTTAAGCATGTTTACATAGTAGGATGGAAAAAAATACAAGTAAATTATGAAGAATGCAAATAAATAGTGAAAATAAAGTGGAGTACCACCCCAAATGGGGTTGAGTGTAGTTAACATCAAAAGGGGGTTAGAAGGTACACGGTGTATATTAGGTGCAAGTGGAAAATGTAATCATAGTCCCTAGGCTATTCGCCTATGAACATTGATGTTTTGTTGAGGTGTCCATATCTATTAGGCTGGCTACTACGGTGTACTATTGGATTTAGTGTTCTACTCGTGGTCTACCACTTTGCCTATTCGCCAGTTTGCCACTATGCCTTTGGTTTTCTCCCAAGTGCCCTTTAGATTTGCCAACCCTGAAAACTTTGAGAGCATGGGTATTTATAGGTTTAGGGTTAGCAAAAAATGTGGGATGATTGCCACATGGCAAAGGAGATGGTTGGGACTATGCTCAGCGTAGTCATTATTCTTGTGATGTATCGATGAGGGTAGTGGTGTTGTGCTTTACTATGCTCTGCTAGACTCTGTGAGATTGTGACTATGCTACCAATTGCATGTGTGTGCTGAGAAGACCATAGGGTACCTAAGAAATGCAAGCCAGAGATTATGCTCCATGGAACTACACTCTCCACGATCTCACATGGGGTTGAGTGTAGTTACAATTTTGGGGTAAAAGGATATACAAAAAAAGAAATAATTTGCTGACTGTGCTTGTCGAAGGTGAGTTGACTACATTCTAGAGCTACGTTGAGCATTGTTGTTGCACTATGGAGGCTATTCTGGTTTACTACGCTCTCTATGAGAGGCTGACTATGCTCTAGGTTGGGGGAGAGTATAGTCTCAATGCTGTTGAAATCTGTGAGAAAATGGATTTTTGTAGACTATGCTCTCCATTGGAGGCTAACTACACTCCCAATTGAGATGAGCATATTCCTAGGACTTGCCAAAACTTGTGAAAACTTGGTTCCATTTGGGGGAGAGTATAGTGTCAACACTTAGAAAACATTTATAAAACTAGCCTTCCTACTAACTATGCTCCCATCTGGGGGAGAGCATAGTGTCAACAATTGAAAAACATTTGCAAAACTAGCCTTCTTGCTGACTACACTCTCTATAAGAGGCTGACTACGCTCCCATTTGTGGGAGAGTGTAGTGTCAACACTTAGAAAAAATTTGCAAAACTGGCCTTCCTACTAACTATGCTCTCCATGGGAGGCTGACTAAGCTCCCATCTGAGGGAGAGTGTAGTCTCAACACTTAGAAAAAATTTGCAACTAGGATGCCATAGTCTAGATTTGATGGTGTTTCACCTTCATATGAGCTTAACATGTCTTATATCTTATGGATCTTTTGGAAATGAGGTTTAGACCTTATTAGAGCTATTAGCCCTTCTTCATCTGTTGGACATCAATTTATTGTAATTGCTATGGAATACTTCACTTAGTGGGTAGAGGTTGTTCCTTTATGTTCCACTAAGTTTTACTTCATTTGATGTTTCATCCTTGACCACATCATAATTCACTTTAATGTGCCTTTCCATATTATAACTAACAATAGACCTCCGTTCAAAAGTAAGGACGTAGCTAAATTCTATTCCATGTATCATATCATCTAATCCTTTTCATCACCATACTAACTTTAGTTTAACAATCATGCTAAGTCTACCAATAAAACTCTTATTTTCATTCTTTATATGATGGTCAATAAAATCCAATGAAACTAGCACATACAACTATCATATGCCCTCTAGGTCTATCATACCACTTTCCAAACAACTACTAGTTACACTCCATACTTTCTAACCTATGGTTTTGAGGCAATCTTACTAGTTAAGCTTCGTATCCCATCTCTCCACTTTGCCCTAAATGATTAATGTCCAGATCAAGACACTAATAACATGCAATGTGTTTTGTTGAATCTTCTTGAAGAACATTAGTAAGTTTCTCTCCATCTCTTGCATGAATATCAAGTTGATATTTAGCATTGTCACTCTAGATATGTCTAAACTAGAGAGATTCATGAACATGATTTACATCTTTGTCATTTTCCAAACTCCAGAGATAAAATGTCCTCTCCCAACTAGCAAGGTCCTTTCCTGGTGGTTCAATCTCTTCAAAATGATGCCTACATTCTATCTAATCTAGAAGGACATTAGTTTCTAGATTTCATTAATAGAAGCTTCTTGAAGCACTTGTGCATGTAGTCAACCTATAACATTAAACATATTGACTATTCAAGAATAAATAAATGTCCTTCCAATAGTATTTTTCTTTCTATCAATTCATTTTCACTACGACAAGATACATACTATGTCAAGATAATAGGTTTTCTCTAAACCTTGTTTTACTTGTACTATTTTGCATCACCACGCCTTCTCTATCTTATATTATACTATTTCTTTGGCTATTTTCATTATAGTCCTTGATGTTATCTATCCCATTATACTCTATGTTTTTAGCACAACTAGTAAGATGTTTGAGTAACTAAATATCTAATTGTTTCATGTGAGGGTCTGATTAAGCATATTTTGAGTGTGACCAGGAGGGATTACCTTGAAAGTATACATGATATCCTTTTTGACCACATAGTATGTAGGATTTAGTCATGCACCACTTATGTAGCATAGCACCATCCTCATGACATGTGTATGGGTGCTATCCTCCTTTCTCTCCCTTCTTTTTTACTCTTTGCTTTCGAATACTTTAATTTTTACTCTTCTGTACGATATCTCTCTTCTTCCTCTCATTTTCTCTCCTTATATATCTTTCATTGCTCTCTATATTTAGTAGTAGCAAGGCTGAATGAGTGTTTTTTCCCTGATGTAGTAAGGGAATGTTGAGTGTAAAGTGGCATAAGGAATGTGAAATTTTCATATTAGTAAGATAAAAAGGAGGTTAGCTTTAGGGATCTAGCTATGTTCCACTTTTGTAACATAGCACCTCACTATTTATGTATTGGCGATGCCCCTAACATGCTTTCCTCTATTTTTCATTACTTTCTCTTTTTGTTTTCCACTATATTCCTTTCTTTCTCTATATCTTTCTCTATGCATGTTCTACATTGGTTAGGCCAAACAAGTGTCTTTCCTTTACTTCAGTGAGGGTGTAATTGAGAGAATTAAGTGGGTTAGGGGGTTTTATATTTCCATCTTCATACGTACTTTCTAGGATCTAGCCACACCTCACTTCTATAGTGTAGCACTTCATTGTAGGTGCATTAGCAATATCTTATATTTTCTCCCATATACTTTCACTTTGTCAAATCCTCTTGTAAGTAACTACCAGGGCATGTCTTTTCTTGATGGATTTTCCTTCAACTCTTCAATAGGATCCATCGAGAAGAAACAATGTTGTACCCACTTTAAGTGTTTCTACATAAGTTAAAGAATTGAATACATTCTATGGAATTTAAGCATTTAAGATCATCTTCAACAATTTTTATTTAACATCTTACACCATTTGTAATGTAGTTTCTAGATCTCTATTTCCATCTTGCCAGAAATAATGTTTCACATTATCAACAACATCTTTTCATCTATCCTTCCAACTTTGATGTTCAAAGTCATCTCCAATGTTGACTTTGTCTTCAACCTTTGATGTCTCGCATTAGATCTACTTTTGACGTCAATCATCAATTTCATTTTTTTCAACATGTTAGCTCTTCAATGTCTAGTGTTGATTCTACATTTGACATCCAACATTAGTTTTAACTTATACATGTCAAATACTAGAAATTTTTAGAAGATTCTATGGATCCCAATGTATTGTTTCTACATGATCTATGAGGCATTTTCAAACTATAAATAGGAGGATACCCTTAAACGAAAAGGGGTTGGGATATATAACCATCTATTTGACCTTTCAAATACTTAGTTGATATTTCAAGGATTTGCTCAACACTTGTAGTTGTATCTATGACTCAATGTAGTTAGCATTCTTTGGGATTAGTGATTTGTCAACCTCTTTCTAAACACTTTGCCTACCCTTAGAATAATTTTCTTTTTTTTTCTTTCTTTACTTTATTGATGCATTATATCCCCTTCATGTTTCCCTCCTAACACATTGAGAGATTTCTTGAAATTAGGTCAACACATTGGTTTGATCTATCCATCTGCTTTGTCAGCTCATGAATTTGATATTTTTCCCACCAAATCTGCATCAGGCACATGTATCAAAGAATGAATGGGGTAACATAGCTTCTCATCAAATGCCTCTAATCCACGGTACATGTCCCAGAACATCTTTTTGTAGGTTCCTAATCTTCTCTTTTTGTTATATTTTGATTTTTTCTTGCCTTTAGACTTTCTATCTTTGGTATCATCTAGATTTTCTATAGATCTAATTTATATTTTTTGTTGTTCCCCTTAGTTCAATGCTTTAATACATTAGATGTCTATTTTACTTTACATGTCACTATTAAATGCTCTTATCTACTAGCCACATGTTATAATTTCATCTATATTTCATCTTTTATAGATCTATGTATGATCTTTGTTCATTTTCGACTAGCTATTACACATATAAGTTCTCCCTTTGCTTCTAATTTACTAATGTTTGGCAAAGACATTCAGTTCAAATTATCAAATTAGTAATTCCCTGGACTGTTAGGTGACCATGAGATTACATGGCTTAATTTCATGTTAGGTTGTACCGAATCTCAATATTATGATGATTTCTATTGTAACATAACCAAAGACATAAAAGACATAAGAAATACTCTCAAGGATATTATTAACAAACTTAAGAAGTTAGAAAAAAAATAAAGAGCAACCTCTATCATCAATGGCATCTAGGTAAGAGAATAATTCAAGGGCTTCTTCAACAAGGTATTCATCCATGCTAGACCTTAAAGATGACATTTCTTTTGAGGATAAATACTTGGGAGAAAATGAAGAAAGAGATGAAATCCCTCATGCAATGAAAGTTGAGGACAAGTCTCATGGGTACAAATTTCTAAGGAAGTGAAAGAAGGAACCTACTTCAAATTCTCAAGGAAACTCAAGTGAAGGGGTTAAGATTACTCTTGCTAGGGCATTTTGGAATGTGTATAGATTGCCTCATGTTGAAGTGAAGATTTTTAATAGGATAGAAGATATTGAATCCTTTCTTTCTTAGCTCAAGACATTGAACAAATACTTTGAACTTGAAGATGTTGAAAACCATCAAAAGTATTATATGCTAAAACTAAGAATAAAGGTATGACACAAGTATGGTGGGAGAAAAAGAGCCATGCTTATCTTGTAAACAATGAAACTCCAATTAAAGATTGGATTGGTAGCCTATGAAATTCATGCTTAAGCAAAGATTTGAGAAGACTCAACATAGGCAAGAAGTTATTCAAAGATTAAAGTATATAAGAAAAAGTGACAAATTTTTCAAGGAGTATTATATGACTGTTTGTAAAGCTTTCTAGCAAGTTAAAGTTCACTGGGATGAACATAAATAAGCTTCTAACTTTACAAATATTTTGAAGAAAGAATATCAAGAAGAGCTTACATTATATGAAGGTCAAACCTTGGATGAGGCTTTTGAATTGGCTCTTAAAGCTAAAAAGAAGATCCATGTCTATAATAGAGGTCCTAAACCTTTCAAGGGCAAAGACTCCAAAACATTCAAGAATGAGAAGGAAGTAAAGGATAAGAATAACACTGAAGAAGATTCACATGAGAATTAGGATAAGAAAAATCATAGCCAAGATTCCATGAACGACTATTCTAAGAAGGAATAATGTCAAGAAAATCATAATGGTTTCAAGGTTTAATGCTTCAATTATAGAGAGATGAAACATAAGTAATGGGGGTGCTAGAATTATAAATCTTCCAAGGATAAGGAACATCAAACTTTAGAAAAGAGAGTCTTAAAATAAAGGTAATTCTCATGCCTCTATGATTAAATATATAACTAAAATAAATTCTTTCATGAGAAATGTCAATATAAATGAATATTTTTAAAGGAATTTTCTCTTTTGAACTATGGCTAGGTGTCTTTCTAATGGGAAATGGATTCACATATTGATAGATGGTGGTGTCTAAAAGAATGCTATTTCTTCAAAGGTAGCTAAAACACTTGGTTTGAAGAAAATTTTCCATCTCAAGCCCTATAGAGTATATTGGCTCTCTAGAAATAATTTTTAAGAGGTGAAGGAGAGATGTATTTTGTCCTTAAAGATTTACACTTTTAAAGACCAAGTGCAGTATGGCATTCTTCCCATTGATAGTGCTAATTTCATACTTGGTAGTCTTGGAATTATGATAACAAGGCTACATTTGATAGTGTAGAAAATGTTTGGTCAATCCCTAGAAAAGATGAGATACCTAAATTGATTCATATAAAATTACAACAGTATAAGGGAAATGTTCCTACTACTACTTCTTTGATTTTGTTAAGAGAGAAGGAATATGTCCAAGAACATGAAGACATTGGGCATGGATTTGCTATAGTTTCAACTATTGCAACCTTTGAAAAGCAGTCACTAAATGAACTTATAATTTTGGTGCACTCTTTTGCATAAGAACTTATTGATAAGTTTAAAGGAAAATTAAAAGGTCTTCCTCTAATGAGATCTATACAACATCAAATTGATTTTTTTCTTAGAGAAACTATACAAAATGAAAAAGTCTACCATATGACTCCACACCAAAGTGAGAAGCTTCATAAGCAACTAAGTGAGTTACTCTCAAATGGTTTCATTAAGAAGTTTATTTTTCCATGTGTAGTACTAGCTATTTTAGTGCCTAAGAAAGACATGAATGAAAAAATAATGTGTATTGATTCTAGAGCTATGAATAGGGTTACTATTAAGTATATATTTCACATCCCTAGAAAGGATGACATTCTTGATTTTTTGACAAATGCTAAGACATTTTTCAAGATTGATTTGAAATATAACTATCATTAAATTGGAGATGACTAGAAAATTACCTTCAAAACTCCTGATGGTTTGTATGAGTACTTGGTCATGTCATTTGGGCCAACCAATGCTCTTGGAATTTTTATGATATTAATTCGTAAAGAGTTCATTGGTAAATGTTACATAATACTCTTTTAGGATATCTTCATTTATAGCTACAATGAAGATGAGCATATATGACATTTGAGAATGATGTGCTCCAAGTTACATGAAGCACAATTGGTCATCAATGCCAAGAAATCTTACTTTATGGAAAAGGAAATTGTATATTTGGGTCATGCTATCTTTAAGAATCAGGTTAAGATGAAGCCAAAAAAAATCAAGGTAATCAAGGAGTGACCTTTACATAGAGTTATGGAAGAGGTTATATTTTCTTAGTTTTGGTTGGTTTCTGTATGAGACTTATTAGAAAATTTAGTCCTCTTGCATGACATAAAATTTCTATTTAGATATTGCATCATTCACCCTATTAAGTACTATATCAATGAATAAATGCTTATTATTTTAAATGGGTGTGAAATGTAATTTAAAATACTAGCTATTACTTTGTGAGCTAAAAAGACTCAATTATACCATTTTATCCTAATTTTATTGTTAGAATTAGATCCTTTGATGACTAATGATTTGATTCACACTTTGAAGTTTAAAAGGATAAGTTCAAGATTTTTAGAAAAAAGGAAAAAGAAAGGAGTATTCTACATTGTTACTTCCTCTTGTAATGCTTGATGGCTTGGAACACTCCAAGATACATTGTTTTTCTAGGTTTATAGTTATCATGGACTTTGAAGAAACCTCTTTTTTGAAAGGATTTGGGAAAAATAAACCCTACTAATATTCAAGGTGCCCGTTAATTACAATTTAAGTATTTAACTACCCATTCCTATTTATGATACTAACTCTATGCCTATTTAGTCTTGGCCATTTGTTCCTTATGGTTTTACTTTTAATTTTTGTTTTTGGGCCAAGGTTTTTCCTTTAGTTGTTTAGTTACTACAAAACTTAATGATTTTAGTTTTTTAGTTTTTGCATGAGGTTGAGATCAATGCCCACCATTTTAACATACTCATGAACATGTTGGTCTAATGCTTTGCCCATGTAAATATTTTTTTATTAATAAAATGTTTTTCAATTCTTTTCCCTAAAAATAGGCTCTTGCAACTACAAGTCTTTGCATCATAAATTGCATAAGAATGATTTATTGAAGAGCGTAGACAGGTTAGGATAGTTGCAAGAGTATTATCTATGAATTAACGCTTTTTTTTTTCAGAATTGGTCCATCTGCTTGGAAGGAACATTCAAATTGATTATTTGAGGATTAATTAGAAAATATAACCCTAAGTCTTAAATATAACCCTAGTATCTTAAGACTTAAATATGTTTTAGAACCACTAAAATCACAGCCACATGTTTATTAAGACATTATGTAAAATAATCTTATGCAAATCCTAATGATGTCACTCAACTCATTGGCATTAAGAAAAAACATTTTGTTACATTTAAATGAATATTTGCATAGATTCCCTTGCTGCTGCGATACTGCGCTCAGACCCCAAAATTTAAAAACAGACATGTACTGACGTAACCCACTAGAAAGTTCGGGGTTTCTGGTTTTTATTCCTTGGAAAGTCCATTGTGATCGAACCATGAGATCTGTGACAGACTGAATGATATCATGTGATCTCAGGCTATTTTGAATAATTCCAATAATCTGTGACAGGCTTTATACTATTATCAGTTGAAGTGGAATCTAACGTTAAAAATTCACTAACTTTCCTCGGTTTCTGTTGTGAGACTGAGAACCTGGGAAGCATAACAAACCTGTCTGAGCTCGGGAATTGTTCTTTCTGCCCACATAAAAAATTGAATATTTTGACGTTGTATACAGTAACCTGATGATATGATTCTGATCTTGACATAGGAAGAATCAGGAAATCTATTTTTAACGCTGCATACATCAATGACGGCTCAGCAAGTGTAGAAGGAAATGTTAATTATTCTTTTATCAAGATTGAGAGCAACCGTAATGTTCTCAGTTTTTTTATTTTTTAAGGATTTGTGGTTGTTTTTATTGATTAGATACCAGGGATGAACTTGCTTAACAGTTCTCGGACATAAGTCTATGCCCTGACTTGGAAAAGCAGTAAGTTTGGTGGAAGGTCTTTCAGTCTGATCATATCTATTTTGAAATATATTCATCTGAAATTTTTACCTTGACGTCCTTCCTCCAATGGTGAAATTTGTGGGTGGAATATCATGTCATCCAAAGTAGCTAGCCAATGACTTATCCCCACAGTTTAGGTAAATTATTGCGTTCACAGTCTTAACAGTCCCCATTAATATATTTGTTGCGTTCACAATCTTAACAGTCCCCCTTAATATATTTGAGCCAGTTGCCAGATCCAGAAGGTTAAATACAAATAATATCAAGGCTACTGTTACGATGATGTAATGCAAGATCAGATGTTCTTGCTTTTTATTGTTTATAAAAAGAGTACAGTACTTAAAAGTTACGTACACAATTTCATTGCATGTAACCAATTTTAAAATTGGTATTCTTATCTTATACTTGTGCTTGTTCTTGTCAGTGAATCATAGCTCACTTAGAAAGTGTGGCCTTTAGTTGTGCACGTCAAAATCACAATTAAAATGTATGTTTTGTTTACGTTAGCAGGTTAACCAATGCTGAAATAAAAGCATGATGACTATGAAGTGCTCTGCTTCTTCTAATTGTTATTATTGTTTTCTTTACAACTACGACCACTTAGAATTCTGTGTACGCATATAATTTTATGTTCACAGAAAATGCTTACGGTATCAATGGAAATCTCAAATTTTATGTAAGTTTAATATCTAAATTTGATTTTAAAAAAGCACCGGTAACCCACTATGGCTGAAGATGTTTTTAGCTCTGGCAGTACTTTATAATTTGAATTAGTCTTATAAACCATGAGTGTAGCAGCCTCTCTTTTGCGTAATTTTGATAATATCAAAGGCACAAGCCCGTCTATCAGTTATTTTACCTCATTTTTTTGGTTTGACAGATCTAAATAGTTACATGTTCCAAGAGCATTTTCATTGTGAAATTATCTTCATCGTTGGCCATACTGCAAGCAAGCATATACAAAATCAGCAAATCAAATATCTGCCAATCCTCAATAACAACAAAGTCTTCTTATGCAATGCAACGGTGTCGAAAATGCAAACTGCACGAGTTATTAATATACAAAAGTTAACACAATTTTGTAGGACTATATCTTCTGACCTGCAACTCATGTCTACTGTATTTTTAAAAATAAAATTTAAACATAGTTATGTGATTTCATTTTATTAATAGGGATGTATAGAGTGATCACCCTTTGGAGTAATTGTAATGTGCTTGTTTCTCAAGTCTTGGATTTAAGCCTGGGCACAGTAGCTCAGACGAGGTTAGACTTCACTCATCAACTAACTCTCTCAAAAGAAGTTAACTTTTCATTCATTGACTAACCCTCCTATCACCGGGCCTTGACAAGATAAGCCACATTGAAGCTATGAGTAATGATCCTTTAGACTGTAGAACTTGCATAAATCAACATTGAAATTTAAGAACTAATTTGGAAAATCAAAATTGATATAACATAACGGGGAACAATTAATTCAATATTTTTGCATTTGATATAACATAGCAGAACAATTAATTCAACATTTATGCAGGAAATGGATAAAAGAGGAAAAACTTTTTGGAGGCAGGCTCTAACCCAAATCACTGAAGAAGAAGGTAGTATTTCAAACAGAATTACTGTCGGGAAGGTAATATTTCAACAAAATACTGCTGGGAAATTGTCAATACTAACATGATACATTCATGTGACATTCAACTGATCTCAACCACTTGCATGCTCATCAACCAGCATAGTCAACCATCATGATGTACAGAAGATCAAGAAACAAGCAGTACATGTTAGCTTATATCATGGAGAAATTACATGTATCAATCTAAATGAAGGCCCATCATGATGTACAGAAGACCAAGAAACAAGCAGTACATGTTAGCTTATATCATGAAGAAATTACATGTATAAATCTAAATGCAGGAAATGAAATTGAGTGCTTGAGCATTTGCTCAAGACTTTTACTTTCTTTTTTTCTCAAGATATTAGAACTTGAGATAATTAAAACATAAGTGCAACCCAAGATATATAGTCCATATATAATTTTCTTCCTTTATTATAGCTTCCTATATCGGGTTATCTTCTTCTCTGTTACACTGATAGTATCTGCTTGTTATTTAAAACCTAAAAACTACTGCTATGTTTCAAGTTCAACCGTCTGTTAGAAGAGTTAAACCTAAGATATATATTTTTAAAATGGGTTTCTGTCCCGTTACGTCACCGTATACAAATGAAAGTATGCATGGATTTGGCAAGACGCACTGATGGGACCAAGTTATTGCCATGTGAAAGTATTAATGAGCCTGAAAACCCAATTTATGCAAATCCGTTAAAAACAACATTAACAGAATATGTGACGTAAAATTTTGGCCCAATTTCATTTAATACATGTTTTTAAACTTTTTCTGTTCTCCCTCTCATGATTGGCCTTCATCAACAAACATGATCTTTTTCCGTATTTTACTCTTCGAATGTTTTTAACCCACATCACAAATTATTTTAACATGTTTTTAAAATTCAAATAACAATTACTTGTGGGTTTATAGATTATGGAATGTTGTATAAGTTAGGGAGAATAATTCTCAGGAAGAGGCCAGTCACTAGAAAATTAGGTTTTGTCACAAATAATTAGTCATAGCCTTGGGCTAAGAGATGAACTTTTTTATGGAAATTATTATGGTTATGTAATAGCTCCACCAATTGCCAATCCAAAATTTAAGCTCAACAATTGCTGTGGTGTTCTTGTAGAAATGTTCTTTACACCTCTACAAGGACACCTTTATGAACAAAGTGTTGAGATACTTGATGCATAATTGTAAATGTTCTTTGGATTGATGTAACTCTTGATAAATACATCTTGATAAATCCATGATTATGAAATGAAAGACCCAAATACTCCAATCAAATGTGAACTTACCCTACTACACATGAACCAAGAATGATAGGGAATAATGAAAAAGTGAAGTTTTTAATGCTAAAAATGACTAAGTGTAAAAAAATTGGAAAAAAAGACTTAATTATGGATTATCAAAAAATAAACTAAGTGTAAAATAAACTATGAACGATGGAATAAAAATTAAGTGTAAAATATAGAAAAAAAGTATAAAATATTAAAATACTATAGCTATAACATGAAAGGAAGGATCTCATTTCCCTACCCAAATGATGGAATTTTTATGCTTAAAAGCAACTAAGTATAAAAATCTTGCAAATTTGACCAAGTATGGAATGAAATGTCAGAGATATTATAAAAAATAAGTATAAAACTTATATAAAAGGGCATAAAATGTTGAAATATTAATATTATTATGTATAGAGAAAGATGTTAGATCCTTCCCGAAAAAATAGAATTTTTATGTAGAAAAATGGTTGAGTATAAGATGTTGAAAATTTTGACTCCATATAGAATGTGACGTAAGAGTTATAAAAAAATTCTAAGTATAGAATGCAAGTAAAAAAATATAAAATAATAAAAGTGAGATGCTTCAATATTGGAGAAAGGTTCCAAATCCTTTCCCAAACAATAACATCCTTTAATGATGAGTTGTGAAGTGTTTACCTCATATGGAGGACCAAACTATAGATGATGAGAGAAAAACATGTGTGATAGAAATAATAAAAGAAGCTCAAATCTTGAGTAAAATATGGATTTGAAAGGTGGAATTGAACCTATGGAGAGTTAGGTGATGGATGAAGCAGTCATAGGCATAATCCAAAGTCAATTCCAGATCAAAACGAGGGTATTTTGAATAAGGTTTTCATCACTAACGTTGGAATTAAAAAACTTTTAACTCTGGAAAATATTATGGAAGCCTGAAAATTTTATCTTTGGAAGTGATGTTCAAGGTGAAAAGGTGGCCGAGGAGCATGCAAGTGCTATGGTGGTGGTAGGTGCTCATGGCTTTGATCTCTCAAAACTTGAAACTGCTCTTAAATCTCAAAGGATTTGACCTAAAACTTATGTTTTGAACTTGTATTTATAAGCTCGAAGTTGCCAAATTTAACTTAAGGTTGCTAAAATTAAACTTAGAATCAAATGCAACTTGTCACCAAGTTCAAAAATAGTGAGCCTATTATTTGGTTTTGGCGAATGTGACAATATGTCAAGGTGATGCTAATGTAGCATCAGCATCAATAACACTTAAAATTTTGGACCTTTTCCATGATTTCTTCAAAGTTGCTAGAACTAATGTCTAAAAGTTAAAATATGACCTTACATGGTCCTTGGAGGCTTCCAAATGTTAAAAATATCTCTTCAAAGGATAGTTTTAGGGCATTTTGTGCTATGGTGTGGAAAAAAAATCCAATTTGACATTCTATTGCCTCCAACACTTACAAAATTTTTGATCTGTGCGAGCTCTAACACTTAAAAAAATTTGACTTGTGCTAGCTCTCACACTTAGCAAAATTTTGACTTGTGCCAACTCTAAAAATTTTGATCCATGCTAGCTACAACGCTTAGAAAAATTTTAACTTGTGCCAACTCCAACACTTAGCAAAATTTTAATTCTAGAGTTCCAGCTCCAACATTTGGAAAAAATTTTATTCTAAAGTTTCAACCTCAATACATAGAAAAATTTTGGTTCCTAAGTTGTAGCTCCAACGCTTAGAAAAATTTTGGTTTCGAAGTTTCAACTCCAACACGTTTAGAAAAATTTTGGTTCTAGAGTTCCAACACTTAGTAAAATTTTGATTCTAGAGTTCAAACACTTAGAAAAATTTTGGCCTGTGCCAACTCAAATACTTAGATAAATTTTGACCTAACATTTTTTGGAGATAATAGAAAATTGAGTCCATAAGTTGGATTATGAACCAAGATGGTTCTTGATGGCCCTCAAGAGCTAAGAATGTGCCTTGTGATAATGTATTTGGGGGATTTGGTGCTCAAATCCACATAGAACAACGTTAAAGCTATACTCACTTTCAATTAGAAGTAAACCAAAAAAGTGGATACAACACATGGTAATAATTCTTTAACACTAATTTTAAATTTTTTTAGCATGAAAATCAATTCTCCGTGAATCAACTTAAAGATTTTATTAATTTGAAAAAGAAAAAAAATTTCATAGACAACATATATATATAGCTAAACTTATAGCCGAATTAACGAGATGTCATTGACATGGGGTTTGACCTGTTGACATGTACCTATCAATAGGGCCCCCTATTTTCACCTCTAAATGTGCACCTTCAACCACATTTATGGCATCAAGTCTCATAGTTGTAGCAAAGCTCTTGTAGTTTATCATTTAAAAGTTAAAATATTTTCTAACTACATGCAGTAGGAGTCAAAGAGTATATAGATCTTCATTCGAGCATTATTGTACCTGAGCACTATAGTGTGGGCAACAATAAAGATGAGCTTCCTAATAAACCTTGCAGCACTTTGAAATAGATTAATTATTTTTTATACATTTAATATTTTAAGCATTTTCCTTTAACATTTTAATTAATTAATCTAGATTAAATAGCAATTAATTCAAACACATAAGTACGACCACTTTGAGCATACGCTCGGTGCTTGGTAATCCCAATAGCACTTTATGTTTGATAATCCAGTAGTGTTAAACGTGTTTAGGATGTGTACAAGTAGGAATAGATGTTTATGATAGGATTAGTTAAGTGTTATCTAGTTATTAGATTAGCTAAGTAGTTAGAAAATTTATCACTCTATTATTTATTCATAGCGACTTAAATCATAAAAAGATAAAAATGATAAAAATCACATACCTCAATTATACTTAACCATACCCTTGTACTCATAAATGTAATTGGGAAGACAATGATTACAATGATTAGTTTCACCTCCTAAAGACTAGTGTACTTAGAAGGCTAGAAATCCTTGGAATTCAACTGAATCATGCATGAATGCTTTGTGATTCATATGGTTGGACGTAGGGTATACTCGCTCCTCATCATTGGTGCCATTGCTGGGGATTTGTAGTTTTCTATGTGTGATCTTTAGGACTTAGTGAAAATTATTTAAGATCATTGGAACAAACCCTAAAGTTACAATCATTTGAGTAATAATAATAATTATACTTAAAGCAAACTATTATTTTTCTTCTAAATGAAAATTTCATCTTCTCATAGGCATGATGTATAAAAAATGCTAGTGCCCCAAGAATTCAAAGTGGTGTATACTCAAATAGATGAGTTTGTACCTAGTTTCACCATCATCCTGCACTAGGATGAACAACTACAGTGGAGAGACATGGAGGGCAACATTGTGTTGCTACCCAAACAATTTTTTCCTAGGATGCTGCTTCAAACTCTTAAGAGCTTGGGCATCCAAGATCTTCACAATGAATATGTTATGCAAGTCCATAACTATTGGGACTACTGTCCCACTAAAACATAATGCAAAAGAGATCGACACCAGGAGCAGCACCATGAAGCTACGAAGGGAAAATGGTTCACTAACCCCTTGTTCTTGTTGAATCAAAAAGAAAATGAGGATCCTCCCTTTAAGGATTCTCAACATGAAGATTCTCCACCCCTTGACTCTAGTGAAGGAGGCTTGAACCCAAACTTATAGTTCACTATCACCAATCTTGGTTTAAGAAAAAGTGGGAGTCAAGGGAAGGGCTTGAGCAAGCATCATGATGATGATAAATTTGATGATCATGACTATGAAAAGTGGAGAGGAGGCGGAAAAAAACATAATGATGGTAGTCCTCCTTCCTCTTTGCCCTCTTCATCTGCATTTTTATCTTCTTCATCCTCTAAATCTAACCAAAATTGCAGAGGACAAAATTGTGATGGAGATGAACGGTAGGACAACAATGATCGTAGGCCCTGCCATAAATGAAGCGGTAGCAAAGGACATCATAAGCTTCATCAAACTTATGGTTTTGATGAACCTTTACTTACAACTCAAACCATGCTAAACATTGCAAAGGTAGTCCGAATTCCAACTAGGCATGTGAAAGATAATAGAATCAAGAGGTTGGATATGAATAATATCCCCAAATTTGAGGGGGATATAACTCAAATCCATAGACCCATCTTCAAGTCTTTCACGATGCCTGTGCCTTGTAGAACATAAAAAATGACTAGCAAAAACTTAAGCTATTTCCAAAAACACTCACAAAAGAAGCAAAAAGTTAGCATCGCTTTTTGGAGCTAGAATCAATTCGTAGATGGAGAACGATGCTTGATTTGTTTAATGATAAATATTAGACATACTCCAGAGTGTTCAACTAGAGAAAGCAAATCCAAGTGTAGCAACAATGAACACATGAACCCTTAGATGTAGCCATGGGTAGGTATTATTTCCTCATACATAAATGTCTTGTCCATGCTTATTTTCAGCGAGAGTAGTTTTGCCATATCATAGATGGGGAATGATTAGAAATAGGAAGAAATTTTGGGGTCTATGCCCAAGGGAAATTCTCAGAACTTTAAGTCCATCAGATCCAAAGGCTAATTAAGCAAGTTACAAAAGAAGAAGGAGAATTGAGTAAACAAAAAAGTGATAAAGAATATAATTAGGACCCTTCCATTCGAAAAAAGAAGGTTTGATTCTGTGACAATGAGGGGGAGGCACCACTTGATGAAGTGGTGCAGCGAAAAACCTTGTTGATTCAAAATTCCATTTTTGAAATTTCAGCCAAGGTGGACCAAATGTGGAAATATTTGAATAAAAAATTCCAAACTACTCTGAAAATTATAGAGAAATCCAAAGAGCAAGGTAGTGATCATGATTGTAAAATAAGAAAGGAAGCTAAATGTACCTACAAAAGGGATAAGGAATAAACTATTGTAGCAGAAGAGGTTGTGGAGTCAGAATCAGATGATGATGGTGGATGTGACATCTACCAATATGAACATCCTAAGGGATGTTACCCTTTTTTGTCACACTTGCAAAAGTCTAGGGTCTACACTTTGAATCCTAAGCTGGAAAGAAGGAAAGCACCCAAAAGATTGTTGTATCCTCATGGTAATCCCAGGAAATTCCATTAACAACAAGCTTATTATCCAAGTAGAGCTCCATCACAACCATATGAGCAATATCATTAGTGGCAACACCCACAATCATGGGAGATGCCACCACCAAGGTAGCAATATCCTCATAGGTAGCCAAATCCATATGGGTACTATGTTCAGCAACCCATGTCTCCACGTGACTCTTCCAGTCATGCTTCTTTTCAGCATCACTACTACCATTTGGAGTACCATAGAGCTCATCTCCATTTGTTAGAGGAAAATCCCCATTTCATCAATACCCTTCTCATCCTTTAGCACATGTCCCTCCTTCCTCAACCCAATTACTACCTACTCCATCCATGCAGGGTGAGATTCCCACACAACCATAGAACATGATACTACTAGGGTTTTTAACTTACAACCACTTCCTCTGCCATGTGGTTTAAAAAATAGACATGGAAAAAGACCATTCTTCTATAACCAATACCCCTACAAAGCCCTCATTGACTCATGTGGCTAGTCATGCTGTGTCTGCTTCATCCTTTGCATATATTTCTTTCAAGAACCCTTTAAACCAAATGCCTCCTAAGATCTACACAATCATGTTAACCCATGCTATATCTGCTTGAATCAAGGCTAGCAACATTCCCAAGAAAAGAGCTAATCCTGGAAGTCCCCTCATGTACTTTCCGATTGCTTGGAATGAGCCATGCAAGGCTCTTCTTAATTCAGGTTTTAATGTCAACATGATTTCTCATGAAATTTACAAACTCTGGAACCTTCCTCCTCTTAAGAAGAGTAACATTTATTTAGAATTGGTAGATTAATCCATCACTATTCCCTTGAGACTGGTGAAGGATATTATGACCATTGTCTATGGGTGGTCCTATCTTGTTGATTTCCTAGTGATCAAGGTTGAAAACTACCAGGGGGACTTCCCAATCATTATCGGAAGGGCTTGGTTGAGTGGTGCTAATGCACGAATGGGTGTCAAAGATCTTTCTTTGGAAATTTTCAAGGAAAATGCATTTGGAAAAATTAAGAAGAAGAGAGTTCCATGCATCGTGTATAACGATACAAGGTGCAACTATGTGTAGAAATTATGATATACCAAAATCACATCAATCAAAGTATGTAGATAGTATGTAGAAGAATCTAAAATTAAAAAGTGCCTATATGTAGTAGCCACAAAGCAAGAGGACACCTAGTGGCTAATAGCTAATTCTAAAAGTAGCACATTTTGCATGGAACCAACTGAGAGCTTAACATGTGTTTATGTTGAAGGCATGAATGAATTGGAGCAAGTTCATCACCAACTCTCCAATAATGAACATGATGACACTTATTAGGAAGAGTTGGAAATCCCTAAAAGTTTTAAACATGAGTCCTTAAAGTTGAAATCTCTACCTATTGGAATGGAGTATGCATTTCTAAAAAGTGGTAAGCTTATGATAATCAATGCTAACCTTACTTCTAAATACAAAGAGAAGCTATTGAACATGGTTAACAAATGGCCAACAACCTTTGCTTGGTCATATCCTAAAATCATTACGATTAATCTTAGGGTATGCCAACATCACATTGATACTGATCCTTCCATCAAGCCAAAGAGGTAGCCGTAGCGACGGATGAATCCCAAACCAAAGTAGATCATCAAAGAGGAAATTGAATAACTCCTCAATGTAGGGTTCATCTATCCAATTTTGGATAACAAGTGGATTAGTCCACTTGTGATTGTGCCAAAGAAAGGTGGTAACTGAAAGGTATGTATTGATTTCCGGTTGTTGAACATGGCGATGTTCAAAGATCATTTTCTATTGTCATTTGTTAACCAGGTGTTGGACACTATTTCCAGACATTGATTTTATAGCTTTCTAGATGGTTATAGTGGCTATAACTGGATTCAAATCATGCTAGAAGATTAGGCCAAAACAACATTCACAAGTTCCTATGGGACTTTTGCATATCAAAAGATGTCATTTGGCCTGTGTAATGCCCCTGCAACATTCTAATGCTTTGTCCTTAGCATTTTTTAGCAGCAGATTGGTAGTGGGGTGGAAGTCTTCATGGATGACTTCTCCACCTATGGAACTACATTTGAGTAGGCCCTAGACCACCTTGAGCAAGTCCTTAAAAGATGTGTGGAAAGTAATCTTTGGCTCAATTAACAAAAGAGTCATCTCATGGTCTAGGAGGACATTGTGTTGGGGCATAGAATCTCACAAGCAAGGATAGGATCACCCAAGAAATAACCCTCCAACTGAAAACTATTAGAGATGTTTAGCCATTCATTGGAAACACTAGCTACTACTAGTGATTCATAGAGAATATTTCTAAGATTGCTAAACTATTGGTTGAGCTCACAAAGAAAGATGCTTCATTCATATGGACTAAAGAATGTGAAAAGGCATTCCAGTAGCTCAAGTAGAAGCTCATAGAAACTTTAATTCTATGAGCACATAACTAGTTCCATCCATTTCATGTCATGATGGATGCATTGAACTATGCCTTGGGAGTTGTGCATACATAGTTGGATGATTAGAAACATCCTTATTACATCCATTGCTTAAGCTAAATCATTTTGGGTGCATAGCTTAGCTACATGGCAGTGGTGTATGCCTTGGAGAAGTTTAGGCACTATGTGCTTAGATACAAGGTTTTTGTACACACTAATGAAGCATGTTTTTGTCTACTCTGATGTTGGGTATTCAAAATCAAGGCCCAAATGCGATGTCCAATATCCAACATCGTAAGGTATATGTTGGCCTATAAATATAGCCCCTAGGCTCCCAATTTAGATGAGTTTTTGATAGTTTTCAGTTAGAGTGGTGAAGCTCTTTCAGTTTATTTTCTATAGAGTTGGAATATTTTCTAAGTGCCCAGAGAAGGAGTCTAAGTGTGTATGGTTCTTTATTCTAGCACTGATGTACCTGAGCACAACAATGTGATAGGAATAAAAATGAACTCTTTTGATAATCCTTGTAGCACTAAGAATAGATCAATGTTTTTTTTAATGCACTTTACTTTAATACAATTGAATTGAGTAATTACTCTTCAGTTGTTAATGAATACAAGCATGACCACTTTGAACATACATATAGTACTTGGTAACCTAGCAATGCTTGATGTTTGGTAGCCCAACAACACTATATGTGTTCAAGATGTGTCTAGGAAAGTGGAACAGTTACTTATGTTAGGCTAATTAGGCTAATAATGAATTAGATATTTAATTACTCTACTTTTCATTCTTATTGTAGGTGATCAAACTCATAAAACATAAAATGATATAAATCATGTACCTCAATTACACTTAAACAATATAATTGAGCATCACAAGTGTAATTGGAAAGACAACGAACATTCTCAATGGCCATTTTACTTCCTAGAAGAACTAGTGCACTAGAGAACTATAGGTCCATGGAATTTAATTGGATCACGTGTGAACACCTTAGTGATTCATATGGTTGGGTGTAGGGGTACCTTGTTGCTCATCACACACCAACCATAGTGCCATTTTCTTTCTAATGAACAAGCCAATAGTCATCCCCCATGTCATACAGTGACTAGTTATCTTACAAGAGTTTTATCATAGAATGGTAGATAGAAAGGGAACTAAGAATGTGGTTGCTAACACTTGTCTTTGTTACGATGGAACAACAAACAGGAGGAGAGCCTGCTCTCTAATCAATTTTCTAATGAACTCTTCTTTGTTGGTGCAATAATTGAATAAGTACCCATTGAACCAAACTTGTACGATGGCATCCTCACTTCTCTTCTTACTCAGGAGATGCCACAAGACTTGGACCACTAGAAAAAATAATAGTTTCTTCATCAGGACAAATGCTTCATGGAGATTAATGGATATCTTTACAAGATGTGCACCGATGGCATGGTTCATTGATCTGTCCCTGATGCTAATAAACTACACATTCTCTCTCCTTGTTGGGGCCACTATATAGGGAGACACACAGCCATTAAGATCCTAATGGAAAGGTATTATTGGCCAATAATCTTTAGGGATGTCCACCAACTTGTCTACTCTTGTAAACATTGTCAATGAGATGATGGGATAACTACTTGAATGGAGGGGCCTCAGCAATGGATCTAACTAATAGAACCCTTTGATATTTAGGGCATAGATTTCATGGATCCCATCATGTCCACGTCAAATGAAAAGGTGCACATAATAGTCGATGTTGACTATTGTACAAAATGGGTAGAATCAACAACTATCACTGACTATACATCTTTTACTACTACTTGGTTTATGCAACAGAATGTTGTAAATAGGTTTGAAGTACCATGTGCACTGATTTCTAATAATGGAACTCAAGTTATAGGTAGTACCTTTCACAAGCACATGCAATGCTTGGAGGTTGAACATAAATTAACAACACCTTACCACCCCTAAGCCAATGATCAATATGAGGTTACCAACAGGAAGATCTCAAAAATCCTAATGAGAAAAATTTGCAAGTAGAGGAGGAACTAAAGCACAAAATTCAACAATGCCCTTTGGGCCTACCGCTCCACATGGAAACTTTCTATAGGCTACTCTCCCTATGAGTTGGTGTATGGGAAATCACCAACGATTCCCATTCAATCTAAGCTTTGTACACTTTAAACAACTTGTGACCTTAACCTTGACCTAAACCTAGCACAAAAAGAGAAATTGATCAACCTTAATGTGATAGATGAGAATATATTGGTCACCCTATCTTTGAATGAAGTGGAAAATTCATTCAGTAAACAACACCATGATTGTAGGATAAGGAAAGTCAAATTCCAACCTGGAGACAAGTTCCTTTATAGGAATCCCACACACGTACCTCAAAAGACCAAGTTTCAAACATTTTTGAAAACCTTTCCTTCTATGGCCATGTTAATATAAAAACCTAAGATCCCAAATAAAAAGCAACTAGTCAGCACACTACAAGTCAAACCTTTCAATGAGCCCAAGCAAGCTAGTGCAAACAATGCCTCATTAGATGGATACCCATGCTCAATTTTTTGAATCTCCTCCTTTCAACTCAGTTGTAGGGGAGATGGCCATACATGCTAACCAATTAAGTGGCTCCTTAGTTTTTCTACTTTTTTTTTTGCTTTACACTAATTTATCTTGCACTTTGTTATTTTTTACACTTTCTTTATCTTACAACTTTTTGTTTTATACTTATTTTACATCATTTTTTGTTTTACAACATCATTATTACATTTTATCTTTCTTAAATATAATGATTTCTTGTATATTTTACTTTCTTTTAGTATGATTTTCTTAGTGTTTACTAATAAAATGCTTTGTTGCCAACATGACACAATGAAGTTGTAGTTGTTTGCTAATGGTGGTTTGTACTTAATGTTTTTGATTGCTAATGTCTGGTTTATATATTTGAATTTTGATGATTGATGACTAAGACAAAGTTTCTTTTTCATGGAACATGTAGTAAGCCCACATCATCCACCCATCCACAAACTTTATTGTGTTCCTAGTGTTGGAAATATGAGGTCCCTTTTTCATTAATGAAACTTTAATGAACCTATGACCTTGGTAGTTTCCAAAATTGGGAAGGATTCAAATGGTTTGAAAAGGATGTGACTTCAAGGGAACTCAATAATCTTTGTGCCTTTCTACTTACTTGAGTGCAATTGTGTTTTCATAGATTTCTTGTCATTCTATGTTGACCAATAATAGGAAGCTAATAAGTCTTTGCATGGTATGATTCCTAATGAGTGGCGAAGTACCCCTATGCTCAACCATATGAATCATGAAGTGTTCATGCATAATTTGGTCAAATTCCATAGACTCTACATTTTTTGATGCACTAGTTCTCTAGGAAGTGAACTTTATGTTGAGGACATTCATTGTCTTCCCAACTACACTTGTGAAGCTTAACGGTATAGTTTTAGTGTAATTGAGGTACATGATTTTTATCATTTTATATTTTATGGTTTTGGTGGTTTAAATAAATAGTATAGAGGATAAACTAATATATACTTTAATTTAATGGACTAACTATTATTCAACTAGTTCTAACATAAGTATCCAGTCCCACCTATCGTACACATCCTGAACACATATAACGTTGCTAGGTTACCAAGCATTAAGCACTACTGGGATTACTAAACATTGTATGCATGCTCGACATGGTCATACTTATGTATTTACTTAATCACTATTTTGCTTATTTTGCTTAATTAGCTTAATTAGATTAATTACTAAGGAACATTGAATAAGTAACTGAAAACATTAAATGCACAAATAAAACATTTAAGCTATCTAGAATGTTGCAAGGTTTATCAAGAAGTTCATCTTTATTGTTGCACACAGTATCATGCTTAGGTACAAAAATGCTCAAATAAAGATCCATACAGTCAATGACTCTTGTTGCAAGCACTCAGAAAAATATTCTAACTCTTGAACGTAAAAACTATAAGAGCTTCACTACAACTATGACAAGATGATGCCTGAACACGGCAAGTTGGCACATATTTATAGGCAATAATAGATCCTGCATCAATGAGGCCACATCAAAGCATCAAATGATGCATCGACGTGACCTAGTCAATGCACCCCAATTGACGATGCATCATTGATGTAGCCAATCTATGACTCATCACATCCCCATGATTGAATGAAAACTCATCCTTAAGTTCTTTACAAAATTGAAAAGGTATGGATTATTGACTAGCACATAACACAACAAGACTACATGCCAAAATTGAGTGCCCAAGTGTATGGATCAAAAAAATTACAAATTATGGTGTTCACGACACAAAATTAAATACCAAATAAAAATTAGACAACACAACCTCTAATGGCATGAAGAAAATTGAAAAGATCATACAGTCCCAAGTAGTGTAGGCTCTTGAGGCTTCGACAAACCTTCTCCAGCTTTAGGCACATGCAACAGTTAAGGCTATTGTGGTTGTCTAGCTACTGCTGCAACTTTTGGTGATAGATGAAAAGCATCTAGCAATGCTTTCATTTTATCCTCCTTACTCTTGGGATCATGCATGGTCCATGCAGCTTTGCCAATGTGGGCTGGAATGGGCACATCCTAGGGATAAGAAATTGCTAGGAACTCCTTCACATTGATGAGCCAAGCAGCAATTTGTTTGCACTTAAGGTTAAACATCCTAATTGCATTTGTAGCTCCTAGTAATCATTCATTCTCTTGGCTAGGTTCTTGGCAATTGATTGTTGATCAGTGAATCATGTGATAAGAACTTTGAGTTTAGCATTTACCATCTCAAGCTTTTGCTTAGTGTCCTTGTGGTGCTTAAACTTGGCCTCGTATAGCAAGTACAAGCTCATCACTTGTTTTTCAAGTTTTGAATGTGGCCATTCAACAATTAGCATTGCTAGATTTACATATTAGAGATTGGTCAATTCCATGTATTCTATCATTTTTTCGATTTGCAACTCCTTCATGCAAATCTTCACTTTGTTATAGGCATCTTTGCCATTAATGATAGGTTGCCATACTTTTGTTCACTATTGGAGTTGCTAGAGGGCCTCATTTACTTTTACCTTAGCCAATGGTATATGCTTCTCATTCACCTCCTTCTATAGGCCAACCTGGTCTCTATAGTAATTCTTAACTCTCTTAAATTTAAGAGCCTCATTTTTCCAAGTGGCAACTTCAATGGCAGATTTCTGGCATAAGGCACAAAATTTCTCCATAGATAGATTATGATTCTCTACTACCAATTTCCTTAATTTCATGTTTACTCTAGCTAGCTACTCCTAATATTGATAGATGAATTCTTACATCTATTTTTTTATGCATTAACATTTTGTAGATGATCATTTTCTATGGTCAGTTTCATATTTTTTTGATGTGTTTGAACCAAGTCCTTTTGAACTAAATAGGTCTTTGCTTCAGCTATGGACTAGTAAAAGATAGAAATTACCATTCCCTCCTCAACTTGTTGTAATCATTTGATGAGTGGCGAGGTACCCCTACACTCCACCATACGAATACGAGCGTGCACGCGCGATCCGGTCGAACACCGTAGACTAAATGCCTTAACGCCACAAGAAACACTTGGGGTTAATCGTTCGTTGTCTTCCCAGGCTTGCTTGTATGTGTCACGGTGTATGGTTAAGCAAGTCTGAGGTATGTGATTTTTTTGG